>JAMBLF010001898.1:0-29829 GCA_030578115.1 Leucoptera coffeella
CAATGAGACGTGAGTAAATGAGAAAAAAACTCATATTGACCAAGTGCAGACAACCGTCAACCAGACAGTTCTCGCGTCTTATTGGTCAAATCGTGGCGACATGATGACGTCACTATTTTCTTAATGCGAATATAATATAGTTATTATTAAACACTCGCGATTTATACTATTAACGCGACCACGGCCTATGCAACTGGGTCGAAACAGCGGGCAAAATAAAGGTAATCAGATATCTGTATTAATTTATCGTGATATGACCCGGTCTCTCATAGTAAATAACACTGGGTAAGTGTTTATGACGTTTAGTTTTGGCTTTATTATGTACAAGCAATATCAAATAATTTGCCACATTTTTAGTTTTTTAGAAGTTTTCATTACATGAAACATAGATGGCACTGTAATTATAATTTGATTTTTATATTATATTCTTCGCTTCTGTTAGTAGTAGGATGATGTTATATGTCCTAAAGCCTTTCTCAATAAATGGTCTATCTAACACAAAAAGAATTTTTGCTTTCGAACCAGTAGTTCCTGAGATTAGCGCGTTCAAACAAACAAACTCTTCAGCTTTATAATATTAGTATAGATAACAATAGTAATAATATTAGGGACAATATTACACTAATTAGTTCAATTCAAGCATCAGAATACCTCTCCACAATAAAAATGGGAGCATACACAAGTCGTGTTGTATCTTTATGTTTCAATTAAGATAAATGCATACATATAATTGGAATCTATTACACCAATTGAACTAGGCCCTTGGTAAGTTCATTAAAGTTAATCAAGCATTAATCAACGTATATTTAACAAATATATACATATTATATACATAGATAGATGAATATATAGTATATATAATCAACAACCAAACTGGAAAGCAGAAGAAAAGCGTAGTTCTTAATTCTGCCTCCTTAGGGAATCTTTGGGACCTCACGATTAGCGTTCAGGTGCTTAACCAATCGCGTCACGGAGGTCGTCAAAATACATTTCAATTGGCCGTGTAAAAACAAACAGATAGCATTTCAAATGGCCATGTAAAAGCGCTGACTATATTGCCTATCCCAAAAAATATGAAGGTTTCTTCACTATGTATTCCTATTCAACGTTACTACCTATTTAATGTTCAACGTATGTTATCCCTCATTGAAACCATTACCTACTCACTGGGTCACCCACCCAGGTACTGCCATCACTAAACGTAGCTTAACCTCTGTGTTGATCTGAGAACTAATATGTAAACATTATTTCATATTCATACATATACGAGTATTAGTCATTAGTAAATGTCATTCAATACAAAAAAATAATTAAATTTATGTAAACATAAAACTCATTACTATACTTGTTTCAATACTGAATGTAAACTATTTGTATTGTTATACGGTGAAATAATACATTCATACTTATATTATTATAATTTCGTCTTTCAATGAATTTCGTGATACATCTTTTGACGACCTCCGTGGCGCGACCGGTTAAACACTTAAACGCTACTCGTGAGGTCTTAGGTTTGATTCCCGAAGGCAGAGTTAAGAACTACGCTTTTCTTCAGCTTTCCAGTCTGGTTGTTTATTATATATATGGTATATATGTTAAATATATGTATATATAATGAGTATATATGTATTTCTTAAATATACCTTGACTGTTGACTTTGTACCCTTAACACGAGTCTTAAATGAACTTATCAAGGGGCTAGGTCAATTTGTGTTATAGTTTTTAAATTGTTATTATTATTTGAGAGTGGCTTTAGCCCAGTGGGTAAGATCGCTAACGGTGAGGGAAAACATCGTAAGGAAAGCTGCCTATCCCTCGGGATAGGCAGTGATACAGCGATACTCTTTACTACCTATAGTTGATGCTGTCTATCTATTGAAACGTGGGCTTCAAGTGACCCATACCTAACATGCCTTCGAATTTTCGGAGATGAGCATTCAAGCTCCTGACTACACCGCCATAATAAAAAAGGGAGAGTGTATAAACAAGTTCTGAAGCGTATCTTATGTGCACCCAACGTGATAGGTAGTGAACCGTATCGCCGTATATAGGCGCTGACTAATACCTATCCTGAGGGATAGGCAGGATTCCTCACTATGTTTTCCCTCACCTTCAGGGACTGTAAATTAAGTACGTAAATGAAAAACACATATTTAAATTTCATTCATTGGTACATGCCAGCGTCGGGATTTGAATCTAGGACCTTTCTCATACGAAGTCCGAGGTCTTACCCACTGGGCTACAGCCGCTTCCTTATGTTATGTATTATTATTATTATTCCAGACCCATGGCAAGACTTAGAAAAGGATTATGGCAAGAACGGGTACAAGCGCATGGTAAACCTGAAAAGAAGGTACCCTGACCTCAAAGTGACTATTGCGATAGGCGGCTGGAACGAAGGGTCCATGAAGTATTCAATGATGGCCGAAGAACCAGAGAGAAGACAGAAGTTCATTAAGAGTGTCATGCAGTTTTTGGAGTGAGTATTATTTTATACAAGCAATATCAAATAATTTGCGACAATTTTATTTTTTCAGAAGTTTTCATTACATGAAACATAGATGGCACTGTAATTATAATTTGATTTTTGTATTATGTTATTCGCTTCTATAAGTAGCAGGGTGATGTTATATAGCCTAAAGCCTTCCTCAATAAATGGTCTATCTAACACAAAGAGAATTTTTGAATTCGAACCAGTAGTTCCTGATATTAGCGCGTTCAAACAAACAAACAAACTCTTCAGCTTTATAATATTAGTAATAAAAATAGTATAGATATACATTATTAACCTCTTGTCTGTGAAATTCCTGGAGCAGGAATAAATTTTTAGACCTCTTATTTTTAATTTAACTGAAATTGGAGAAAATTCAGACCCGCGTTTGACTTTGGCGTGCCTGCTCCAAGCACCACAGATGCGAAAATCGGACACGTTATTGGCGCCACAGACGAAGGGCTAAAGTATTAAAGTCTCGTACTTAGACGGGGACGTAAAAATAATGCTAACTAGCTGCCGGTCGTTCTGGCATGTAATAGGAGGTGACTAAGGGACTAGGGGTGAATGGAATCTATTGGGCGATGGGATAGTAACCTGTCACTGAATGTTCTATATGACAGCTCCAATATTCATGCTGAAAAGTGATTTCTGTAGTAATAGTGAAGTGGTATTAGAGAACGTGACTGTATACTGTATGTATGTAATAAAAAAAGAAAGAAAGAACACGATTTTACAATTTTTTTTCATCTTTTTTTAGTTTATATCCCAGACTAGCACAGGACATATTATACAGCATTGTATATATGTATACATGCATTCACATCACACCTGGTTCCCTGTAGAGGGATAAACAAAGATACAGATCTCATCTGTCCCGATCCTGACATACAACTTTCACTTCATTGACACTCATACACCTCTACATACACACTGGGCAGTTATAGATATTCCTAACGTAACCGTCTATCTGACTGTTACATGTCTTATTAGGGGCGCTTACTACGTGGACGGAGACTACCTTGCCGATGCTCAAGGTTGGCAATGAATGCATCTAAGCTATATGTGCAAAGATAATTGTTTCTGTCTAATTTGGTTTTGTAACTGGCTTCTCCGAGCCAGGGCTTCCGAACCAACGGTAGAATTTCAATGCGGTCAACAACCAGTGTCAGGCAAATGTTTTGACTTTCAATGAATGTACTGTACTTGTACTTATGTTGAATAAAACCATTTGATTTAAGGCCAGCGTCTAAATATATGTATGTATTTCCGTCCCATATACAGAGAACCTTATTTAAGTAACTAATATAGTACCTTACTTACAGCATGTACAAGTTCGATGGTTTGGACTTGGACTGGGAGTACCCTGCTAGAAGGGATGGGAGGCCGCAGGATAAGGTCAACTATGTGTCACTTGTTAAGGTAAGATATTCATTATAGAATAGAATAGAATAGAAAAACGTTTATTCACAAACACAACAATACAACACACATTACAAAAATTAGTACAAAGACATACGAATGACAGTAATTGTTGGACGCGCTGTATTGATGTCGTGAAAGGGCCCAGACTCAGCATATATAATATATATGCCTCTATATCCCTAGTGGCATAGGAGAAAGATAAACTAGTTTATGACCCTTGCGGGGTAGTCCGAGGTTCAGGTTTCCATCTCTGCAATTCGTAGTGGTAATTCTATGGCCAGCTCGAACTCACATGTTGACCAGATAGTCAGTACTCAATGCGACAGATGGTAAGCCATGTCTCCATTTACAAATACTAAGAATTATCTGTTCGTGGATCAGGTAGGTTTCCTTACGATGTTTTGCCTCACCGTAGCAATAGGTGTATTTAGCAAATGCATTTTAATTGCGAAAATGTAGATGGAAATTATTGAAACTTCATTTCCATTGGAGCTCAAGCGGAATTTGAACCCTGTACCCACTGACACAAAGCTACTATTAAATACATACTTATTATAGAGAAATAATTACATAAAAAGAATATATAACCAACGACCACACCGAAAACCAGAAGAAAGCGTAGTTCTTAACCCTACTTCCACCGGGAATCGAACCCGGGACCTCACGATTAACATCCTCAGGTTAACCGTTCGCACCACGGAGGTTGTCAAATTAAAACAAACGAACAAACGCATTCACGACCATTAACCCTTGCGGGGTAGTCAGAGGTTCAGGTTTCCATCTCCGCAATTGCGGAGGTAGTAAGTCTATGGACACCTGAAACTTACGTGTGGACCAGATAGTCAGTACTCAATGTGACAGGTGGTCAGCCATGTCGCCATTTACAAGCACTAACTATTACCAGTTCGACGAAACAAATTATTAACAACCTTTTACTTGCAGGAATTGAAAGAAGCCTTTGAACCCCACGGCTACATACTGACAGCCGCGTTCGGCGCAGGCAGAGACACGATGGAAGCAGCTTACGATCTGGCTAAGTTATCTCGCTATTTGGACTACATACACATGATGTGCTACGACTATCACGGAACCTGGGACGGCGTTGTTGGGGTCAACGCCCCGGTCTACGGTGCCAATGAAGACGATGTGCTGAGTGTGGTTAGTATTTCCTACAAAAGTGTAGGCAAAGATATCGGATCTTCATTTTTCCAAAACTAACAAAACATTTTCGCATCGTTGACTTTTGATCCACCTTTTATGACACTATTTTATGACCAATTCAAACTCTTCAATTTTATTTGTTTCAATATATGTGAAATAGATTACTAATTAAATTTAATGTAATCAGTTATTGCTACTTTGAGCATTTTATATACGCTAGTTTCAGGAGGGTTTTTTCAATATTTTTGTACTGGAGGGCACTAAAATAATCATGCCAGACCGCATATTTTTGACCACAGAATTTACCTATCTTTGAAGTATTACCAGTGATGAAAATTCGACCCTTAATATACATAACAGCTATAAATAAATTAAATTTAAATATTTATCGCTGTCATTATGCAGAGTGCCCAATATGCTAGCAACATTCCCTCTTTAAATAGCCAGACTAATCCTCTGGCGGAGGAAGCTACCAGCCCTGCGATCCCCACTGGACTCTTGCAATTGAATGATTCCTAGTGACAAATCGATTTTAAATAAAATAAAGTTCCTTTTATTCACACTAGACGCAGTAACACAAATAGACACAAATAGAGAAAAGAATTAATACATAATAATTTACATTTATGGAATCAAACGCACATGGAAACCAGCGCAAGTGTGAATAGGATTTGTCTCAGCTAATGTTGATTGTGTGAAATTCACACTGCCAACGCTGATATTCCGACAAACCCTTAAGTACGTACCAGCACTTCTATAAACAGATAAAATTAATATAACATTTTGATTATTACCTTCCAGGACTACACAATCCAATATATGCTGTCAAATGGCGTGTCGCCATACAAGATGGTGCTAGGTCTCCCGTTGTATGGAAGGAACTTCATACTCAAAGAGCCTGGAGTCAAAGACGTGGTGTTTGGAGAAACAGCTGTTAAGAGTCAAGGCTTTAAGGGCCCGTTCACAAGGGAAGCTGGGTTCATGGGGTATAATGAGGTGAGTGGAATGGTAAATACTAAACGCGTTCAGGACCATTTGCCCTTGCCAGAGGTGCAGGTGTCTATGTACGCAATTGCGAAGGTAGTAATTCTATGGCCACATCGAACCCACGTGTTGACCAGATAGTACTCAATGTGACAGGTGGTTAGTCATGTCGCCATTTACAAGCATTATTACCTGTTCGGGCACAGGTAGGTTTCCTCACGATGTTTTTCTCACCATAGTATTCGACGCATTTCGTAAATGTATTTTTATTACGAAAATGTACATAGAAATTCATTAAACTTCATTTCCATTGGTACATGCTCCATACAGAGTCAAACCCTGAGCTACGTCAAACTTGATACTATATACACAGATATAAGATACATACATATGCTTTACAACTTGTGAATACACTACCCCGTTACAGAATAGAAGGGAGATTTTATTGTAGCGGGGTAGTCTAAGGCTTGAGTGCCCATTCGGAATTTCGAAGGTGAAGGTCGAAGTATGGGTCGCTCGAAGCCCGCGTTTCACTATAGTATATTCGCTTTAAGAAAATAGTGACGTCATCAAGGTCTCCATGATTTAACCAATGAGATTTTATAGGGGTTGTCTGTTATTGGTCAATGTGACTTCTTTTCTCATTAACTCACGTCTCATTGGTCAGTTTGACCTCTGATTATCATGACGTCACTATTTACTTAACGCGAATAGACTATAGATAAACAGCACCCAACGTGATAGGTAGTGGACCGTATCGCCGTATACAGGCACTGGGTTTTACCTATCTCGAGGGATAGGTAGGTTTCCTCACGTTTTCCTCACCGTTAGCGACTGTAAATTATGTACATAAATGAAAAACACATATATAAATTTCATTCGTTGGTAAATGCCAGAGCTGGGATTCGAACATAGGACCTTTCCTATAAGAAGACAGAAGATATTTTTTTTTAAATTAAATATAATTATAATACGGATATAATACTAGTTCAGATACCCCATCTCATACAAATTATTGTTTATTATTTTGCCTAAGAGAAGGGGCAAAATGTTACGAAAAAACACAAAATTTATGAGATTGACTTTCGGATTGAATGAGTGAATAGAATGCAAAATAGTTCACTTTCGTCCTGGCATGTTGTAAGAAGGTTAATCTATATCTGTGTAAGATAAAGCATATCGTCGTTGTCAAACCAAAATCTGCTATGTGCACTTTTTCGAGATTTTAACTTTTTGACGTCTGCGTATAGAACACTGATCAATCTACCGTATAAAAAACTGCCATGTGTCTATAAGCACTGGGAGACATTATATTCCATAAATATTAAACCTCCGTCGTTAAATAACAAATCAGTTCATTTCTAACATCTATAGCTTTCATTTGATATAGTATTTAAAATGCAAATTCATATAAAATTTTACAGGAGAACTTTTTTTGTCAATATCTCGAAAGTATAATTTTGGCACATAGCAGATTTTGGTTTGACAACGACGATATTGCAAATATTTCTAAATTTTTTTATATCTTTAACAATAGGTTATTTTATAGACATTTTGTTTATGTCTTAATTAATATACTTTTTTTTTCACTTGAGCCTTAATGTTTTATGAATTAATATAACAGATCTGTGCAGAGTTAAAGAAAAATGGCACTAAATGGACTCGACTTTGGGATGAGAATACAATGACACCGTACTTAAGGAATGGAGACAAAGTTATATCTTACGATAACACCCGATCCATTGCTAATAAAGTTAGGTAAGTTGATTTCCTATATAATACTTTTAAGTGTTTATTTACAACCACAAAAACATACACATAAGTGGTTATTTAGACATTTTTGTTCCGTAAAATGTTATGTTAAATGAATTTCTCAAAAAGTTTACAAATCAAACTTACAAAGTAGGGGGTATAGCTTGTGCATGTTATTGTCACAGCAAAAAGGTTCTAACTCAGCTGGGTATGTTCGTACGTGAATGTGCGTTTGGTGGCAAAGGTAACGTTGATATTATGTTAGAACCAATAAGAGGGCAAAATTAATAAGAAGAGCTTACTAAAAGTACATAAATGAATAACTGATAACGTAAAAGAAGCATATTTTATATTTTTTGGCGACCACCTGACTTTAATCGTGAGGCCCCGGATTCAATTCCCGGTGTAGGCAGAGATAAGAAGTATACTTTTCTTCTGCTTTCCAGTCTGGTCGTTGATCAAATATGCTATATATGTGTATATCTTATTAATATAAGTAATTATGTATATATTTCTTAAATATACGTTTAATAGTCTAGTATATATGTAAGCACAACTCATATTCTCAAATAAAGATGTTTTATAATTTAGCCTAATCCTTACATGCTATTTTCCTTCACAGATTAGCCATAGAGCATAACTTAGGAGGCCTGATGGTCTGGTCTATGGACACAGACGATTTCCTCGGAACCTGTGACCTAGACACAGATACATATGCAGACTTTGAAATGCGATTCAACGAACTCAAGAATGACCCTATAACGAAACATGCCCTTAACCTACTAAATGAGGAAGAAGGTAAATAAGAATTGAATTGAAAATGGAATTGAAATTGCCATGTCGTATTAAGCGACTAAGGAACTAGGGATCAATGGAGTCTTTTGGCCTATGGGCTAGCAACCTGTCACCAATGTTCCGTTATGACATCACAATCGCAATTTTTATGCTAAATTGTGACATAAAAGATATTTCATTCGTGCGGGGTTCTGTCGAACAGAAAGGGATTAAAGGACGTGAATGTACAAGTACGTGTGTAAATGAAAAATTGAATAAATAATATTAAGTGGCTGTCTACTGGGCAAGACTTCTGACTTCTTATTATAGGGCCTAGGTTGGGATTTACTCTGCCATCATTGCCTGCCTATCCCTCGGAATAGATATAACCCAGTGTCTATACGACGATACAGTTCACTACCTATCACGTTGGGCGCGGTATATCCAGTGAAACGCGGGCTTTGAGTGGTTCATTTTGAAAGTTTGGGGCCCTCAAGCCCTTAGTTACCCCACCACAATAAAAATATACAATTTGGGCGTGATGTGTATGTATGTATGAGATAATATAGCCAATTTTTTCACAGGCACGGCATCAAGAAAGAAGACTGTAGTCCTCAGGCACTACGTCCTAGAAGACAATACTCCAGTCCTGAGATTACCACATCCTATAGACAACAAATATCCATTAATGCGAACCATAAATTCTGCTGCAACCTTGGCCATTGAAGAACTGAAATTCACGGCCATAATAGATAAATTGACGAAGGAAAATGAAATTAATAAGGATGAAACGAAAGCTAGTTCAGCTGTTTTTGTCACATGTCAAACGTTGCTGTTTAATCTGTGTTTGGCTTTAGGTTTTTTAAGTAGGTAATTGTGATTTTTGTGGTGAAATGTAAAAGTTATGAGATCGTAAAACCGGGGTTAAATTGGTTTAATTAACTTCTGTAAATGGCAGTAAAATTGTTTTAAAAACATATTATTGCCATCTTATTATAATTTGAAATTATTACATAGAGATCGCCCCACATAAAGTGGCAGTTGGAGGCGTCGCCACAGTCGCGTAATTCAGTGTTACCAGTAAACACGCCAAAACTAGCACTCACTGTGCCATACGGCTCGGTACATTATAGGTTTCATTTGTATTTGTCTTTGGTTGCAGAGCAATAAATTCAAATAAAACAAATTAATATATCAAAGTCAAAATATGTTTATTAAACTATTTCAAACATGATTAATAATTAACGGGACTTATCCTTCTTATTATATATTATATATATTATGTGTTCCTTCACTCTGTCCGCAATAGACCGTTTAGTCTGTCCGACGTAGGATTTCCCACAGCTGCAATCAATCTTATACACACCCTTATATCTTATATCTTATCATGTGTATAAATCGCGAATCTCTTAAAACTATTATTTCAAACATGGCACTGAGCATTGTCTTTACATATTTTTTACCGAGGTTAGTTCAGCGGAGACCCTAGCTTGGAGAAGAACTAACAAGAAACTCCGGAAATCAATTTATTATAATCACCCTTAACAAACATAAAAATTACAAAGAGTGAGCAAAAAACACAACGCTGGTAATACTAAATTTACCTTTCATACAAAATAACACGCAATGGCGGAAACGTCAAATTTAGTTCCAAGTTTGGCTACTGCCAATTTATGTGGGGCGATCTCTACTTTCAATTCCGGTCATATCACGTCAGTCATGGCGGGACAATTAAATGTAATTGTGATGTTTTGAAAAATTGACATGTGCTTAGATAATAATATGTGATATTATGTGTACTCATAATATTCTGAACTCATAACCTATAACTCTCTATCTACTACTCATTTACTTTATTAAAGTACTAATAATGCTTCTACTTTATCGTGTTTAATGCCGGTTTTATGATTTTTAGTGATTATTTAGTCATTTTTGTACCGTAAAACGTAATTTTTAATGAATTTCTCAGGATAGATAGATACTGCCTCTCTATTGGTGTTTAATACTTAAAATGTTTGCTCGTTCTTCATGGCTTTTAAAAATTATCTTTTATTTATGCAAGCTATGTCTCAATATTTTAATCTTTGTTTCATACATGTACCTATTTAATGTCCTTTGTATTTTACTGCCAGTTCATAGTTTAAGAATAATATAGGTAACTAAAGTATAGTACATGTTTTTTTGTAATTTCTTAAACTTCTACATAAATATATGATCATTTCAATGAATCATAAATGTTAATGATCTTTTCATAAATGATGATTTGTACTGTTGTATATATTTTGTAAAACCACGAATTTTTCTTTTTATGTATGTTTATATTTTTATAAATGAAAAGCTAAAAACACTGCCAATAAAACTAAAACAATGCAAATAAGATTTGTGAATTTCGAGTTCCTATATAAATTGAACAAAAACTTGCCAAACCTTAGAATTTATAAATTTTTCAATAAAATACTTTGTAATATTGGTTGTTTTATTTATTTTGCTGAAATCCATACTTACTTCTTTTGAATATACATATATGTTATTGCCTCGAACAACAAGCAAAGAACAAAGAAAAAAGTAGTGTGTACACCTAATACATTTTATTCGACATTATTGTACATTTATTGTATATTTTGATGAAAGTTAAAAAAATTGTCTGACTTATTCGGGGTAGCTCAGTTGTTTGGGGCTTGACGCTGTATCAGTGAGACTGGGTTCAAATTCCGCTTGAACATGTACCAATGGAAATGATGTTTAATGACTTTCTGTGTAAGTAAAGAAATAATGCAGCGAATACAATGATGAGGAAAAACATCGTGGGCAAATCTAACTGCTCCTTTAGCGTTAGTCAGTGCCTGTTAATGGCGACATGGCTTAACACCTGGGCCCTTACTCCACTAATTCATATTGGCCACAATATTACTTCAGTGTCGACATTGTGGCACTTCAATGGCCGTAATTTGACACTTTTCGCACTCCACTAACAAATTTTGGCCACTGAAGCGCTATTGAAATACTTCTGCGTCTGACGTACAAAAAAGTTACTCCACTAATCAAACGTGCCTTAATATTAGTTCAATAGCCTTCATTTTGGTACTCTACTATTGTTTTGACAGCTTTCTTTGTCTATGGTCAATATCTAATGTACACTCACACACACAGTTAGTAGTTTTAGTTTCAATTAAAAATATAAAATATTTTTTCAGTTACGTTTTTAGTTACGTTTACGTTATAAACTTAAAACTTTTAGAGATCCCGCCACATACGGTGGCAGTTGGAGGCGTCGCCACAGTCGCGTAATTCAGTGTTACCAGTAAACACGCCAAAACTAGCACTCACTGTGCCATACGGCTCGATACATTATAGGTTTCATTTGTAACGGTCTTTGGTTGCAGAGCTATAAACTCAAATAAAACAAATTAATATATCAAAGTCAAAATATGTTTATTAAACTATTTCAAACATGATTAATAATTAACGGGACTTATCCTTCTTATTATATATTACATATATTATGTGTTCCTTCACTCTGTCCGCAATAGACCGTTTAGTGTGTTCGACGTAGGATTTCCCACAGCTGCAATCAATCTTATACACACCCTTATATCTTATATCATGAGTATAAATCGCGAATCTCTTAAAACTATTATTTCAAACATGGCACTGAGCATTGTCTTTACATATTTTTTACCGAGGTTAGATCAGCGGAGACCCTAGCTTGGAGAAGAACTAACAAGAAACTCCGGAAATCAATTTATTATAATCACCCTTAACAAACATAAAAATTACAAAGAGTGGGCAAAAAACATAACGCTGGTAATACTAAATTTACCTTTCATACAAAATAACACGCAATGGCGGTAACGTCAAATTTAGTTCCAAGTTTGGCTACTGCCACCGTATGTGGCGGGATCTCTAACTGCTAAATCAATATGCATTAATTGACATTGCTGCATTGTCAGTGCAAACAGATTTTTAAATTGTTGTAATCCATAGACAATAATTTCTGTACTTTGAGTGGCCACTGAAGTGCCATTGACTCGCTATTATGGCGCTATTGTGGCTGTCAAAATATTAGCAGAGTGCCACTTTTACGGCCGAGACGCAGAATTATCGCTATAGCGATGTAGTTGAGTGGCTGTCAAAGTTAATTGTAAGGGCCCTGGCAAATTGAATATTGACTATCTGGGCAACATGTGGGTTCATATCACATCATAGAAAATACCAAATGCATCCAGTGACCGTTCCCAGGCATCAAAAATCCCTTTTATTAGTTCTACACCAGCATCAGTGCCGAATTTTGTACAATGTAGCAGTCCGTTCGAATTAAAATGGTACAACATCTGATTCAAATTCTGATTCTGTTTGTTACAACATAGTCCTTTTCAGAACTATATTTGTTAGAAAATAGTCCTTTTCAGGACTATGTTTGTTACAAAATAGACCTTTTCAGGACCATGTTTGTTAGAACATAGTCCTATTCAGGACAATATTTGTCAGAAAATAGTCCTTTTCAGGACCGTGTCTGTTAGAAAATAGACCTTTTCAGGACCATGTTTGTTAGAACATAGTCCTTTTCAGGACAATATTTGTTAAAAAATAGTCCTTTGCCAGACCATGTCTGATAGAAAATAATCCTTTTCAGGACAATGTCTGTTAAAACATAGACCTTTTCAGGACTATGTTTGTTACAAAATACACCTTTTCAGGACTATGTTTGTAACAACATAGTCTTTTTCAGGACAATGTTTGTTACAACGAAGTTCTTTTCAGATCCAAGTCTTTTAGAAAATAGTCCTTTTCAGGCATATGATTGTTACAAACATAGTCCTTTTCAGGACAATATTTGTTAGAAAATAGTCCTTTGCCAGACCATCTCTGTTAGAAAATAATCCTTTTCAGGACAATGTCTGTTAAAAAATAGACCTTTTCAGGACTATGTTTGTAACAACATAGTCCTTTTCAGGACAATGTTTGTTACAACTAAGTTCTTTTCAGGACCAAGTCTGTTAGAAAATAGTTCTTTTCAGGCATATGATTGTAACAAAATAGACCTTTTCAGGTCCATGTTTGTAACAACATAATCCTTGTCAGGACAGTGTATGTTACAACAAATTTTTTTTCAGGACCATGTCTGTTGGTACATAGTCCTTTTCAGGACCATATTTGTTACAAAATAGTCCTTTTCAGGACCATGTGTGTAAAAAAATACACCTTTTCAGGACCATGTTTGTTACAACATAGTTCTTTTCAGGCATATGTCTGTTAGAAAACAGTCCCTTTCAGGACAGTTTGTTACAAAATAGACCTTTTCAGGACCAAGTTTGTTACAACATAGTCCTTTTCAAGACAATGTATATTACGACGAAGTTCTTTTCAGGGCCATGTCTGTTAGAAAATAGTCCTTTTCATTACCATGTTCGTTAGAAAATTGTTCTTTTCAGGACCATGTCTGTTAGAAAATAGTCCCTTTTAGGACAGTTTGTTACAAAATAGACCTTTTCACGACCAAGTTTATTATAACATAGTCCTTTTCAGGACCATGTTTGTTAAAACACAATCCTTTTCAGGACCATATTTGTTAGAAAATAGTCCTTTTCAGGACCATGTGTGTAAGAAAATACATCTTTTCAGAAACATGTTTGTTAAAACATAGTCCTTTTCAGGACTGTTTGTTACATGATAGCCCTTTTCAGGACCAAGTTAATAAAAACATAGTACTTTTCAGGAAAATGTATGTTACAACGAAGTTCTTTTGAGAACCATGTCTGTTATAAACTACACCTTTTCAGAACCATGTTTGTTACAACATAGTCCCTTTCAGGACTGCTTGTTACAAAAAGACCTTTTCAGTACTATGTCTGTAAGAACAAAGTCCTATTCATGACCACATTTATAAGAAATGAAGGATTCAGGTATACGTTTAAAGGATGATAGTCCTTTTCAGAAATATCCTTGAAGGACGATAGTCCTTTTCAGAAATATCTTTGAAGGACAATAGTCCTTTTCAGAAATGTCCTTGAAGGACGATAGTCATTTTCAGGAATATCCTTAAAGGATGTCAGTTCTTTTCAGGAATATCCTTGAAGGACGATAGTCCTTTTCAGGAATATCCTTGAAGGACGATAGTCTTTTCAGGAATATCCTCGAAGGGCAATTGTCCTTTTCAAGAATATCCTTGAAGGACGGTAGTCCTTTTCAAAAATATCCTTGAAGGACGGTAGTCCTTTTCAGAAATATCCTTGAAGGACGATAGTCCAATTCAGGAATATCCTTGAAGGATGATAGTCCTTTTCGGGTATATCCTTCAAGGACGATACACTTTTTCAGGAATATCCTTGAAGGATAATATTCCTTTTCAGGTATATCCTTGAAGGACGATACTCTTTTTCAGGAATATCCTTGAAGGACGATTGTCCATTTCAGGAATATCCTTGAAAGACGATAGTCCAATTCAGGAATATCCTCGAAGGACGATAGTCCTTTTCAGGAATATCCTTAAAGGACAAAAGTCCTTTTCAGGAATATCCTTAAAGGACGATAGTCCTTTTCAGGAATATCCTCGAAGGACGATAGTCCTTTTCAGGAATATCCTTAAAGGACAAAAGTCCTTTTCAGGAATATCCTTAAAGGACGATACTCTTTTTCAGGAATATCCTTGAAGGACGAAAGTCCTTTTCAGGAATATCCTTGAGGGACGATAAACCTTTTCAGGGATATCTTTGAAGGACCATAGTCCACTTCAGGAATTTGTCCTTTTCAGGAATATCCTTGAAGGACAATAGTCCTGTCCAGGAATATCCTTGAAGAACGATTGTCCTTTTCAGGTATATCCTTGAAGGACGATACTCTTTTTCAGTAATATCCTTGAAGCACGATAGTTCTTTTCAGGAATATCCTTGAAGGACGATAGTCCTTTTCAGGAATATCCTTAAAGGGCAATTGTCCTTTCCAGGAATATCTTTGAAGGACGATACTCTTTTTCAGGAATATCCTTGAAGGACGATAGTCCTTTTCAGGAATATCCTTGAAGGACGATAGTCCTTTTCAGGAATATCCTTAAAGGGCGATTGTCCTTTTCAGGAATATCCTTGAAGGACGATACTCTTTTTCAGGAATATCCTTGAAGGACGATATTCCTTTTCAGGAATATCCTTAAAGGACGATACTGATTTTTAGGAATATCCTTGAAGGACGATACTTTTTTTCAGGACTATCCTTGAAGGACGATAAACGTTTTCAGGGATATCTTTTAAGGACCATAGTCCACTTCAGGAATTTGTCCTTTTCAGGAATATCCTTGAAGGACGATAGTCCTTTTCAGGAATATCCTTGAAGGGCGATTGTCCTTTTCACGAATATCCTTAAAGGGCGATTGTCCTTTTCAGGAATATCCTTAAAGGATGGTGGTCCTTTTCAGGAATATCCTTGAAGGACGATATTCCTTTTCAGGAATATCCTTGAAGGACGATATTCCTTTTCAGGTATATCCTTGAAGGACGATACTCTTTTTCAGGAATATCCTTGAAGGACGATAGTCCTTTTCAGGAATATCCTTGAAGGACGATAGTCCTTTTCAGGAATATCCTTGAAGGACGATAGTCCTTTTCAGAAATATCCTTTAAGGACGATAGTCCTTTTCAGGAATATCCTTGAAGGACGATAGTCCTTTTCAGGAATATCCTTGAAGGACGATAGTCCTTTTCAGGAATATCCTTAAAGGGCGATTGTCCTTTTCAGGAATATCCTTAAAGGATGGTGGTCCTTTTCAGGAATATCCTTGAAGGACGATAGTCCTTTTCAGGAATATCCTTGAAGGACGATAGTCCTTTTCAGGAATATCCTTAAAGGGCGATTGTCCTTTTCAGGAATATCCTTGAAGGACGATACTCTTTTTTCAGGAATATACTTGAAGGAAGATAGTCCCTTTCAGGAATATCCTTGAAGGACGATTGTCCTTTTCAGGAATATCCTTGAAGGACGATATTCCTTTTCAGGAATATCCTTGAAGGACGATACTCTTTTTCAGGAATATCCTTGAAGGACGATAGTCCTTTTCAGTAATATCCTTGAAGGACGATAGTCCTTTTCAGGAATATCCTTGAAGGACGATAGTCCTTTTCAGGAATATCCTTAAAGGGCGATTGTCCTTTTCAGGAATATCCTTAAAGGATGGTGGTCCTTTTCAGGAATATCCTTGAAGGACGATATTCCTTTTCAGGAATATCCTTGAAGGACGATATTCCTTTTCAGGTATATCCTTGAAGGACGATACTCTTTTTCAGGAATATCCTTGAAGGACGATAGTCCTTTTCAGGAATATACTTGAAGGAAGATAGTCCCTTTCAGGAATATCCTTGAAGGACGATTGTCCTTTTCAGAAATATCCTTGAAGGACGATATTCCTTTTCAGGAATATCCTTGAAGGACGGTAGTCCTCTTCAGGAATATCCTTAAAGGACAATAGTCCTTTTCAGGAATATCCTTAAAGGACGATACTCTTTTTCAGGAATATCCTTGAAGGACGATATTCCTTTTCAGGTATATACTTGAAGGACGATACTCTTTTTCAGGAATATCCTTGAAGGACGATAGTCCTTTTCAGTAATATCCTTGAAGGACGATAGTCCCTTTCAGGAATACCTTTGAAGGACGAAAGTCCTTATTAGGAATATACTTGAAGGACGATAGTCCTTTTCAGGAATATCCTTAAAGGACAAAAGTCCTTTTCAGGAATATCCTTGAAGGACGATAGTCCTTTTCAGAAATATCCTTGAAGGACGATATTCCTTTTCAGGTATATACTTGAAGGACGATATTCCCTTTCAGGAATATCCTTGAAGGACGATTGTCCTTTTCAGAAATATCCTTGAAGGACGATATTCCTTTTCAGGAATATACTTGAAGGACGATATTCCTTTTCAGGAATATCCTTTAAGGACGATAGTCCTTTTCAGGAATATACTTGAAGGACGGTAGTCCTTTTCAGGAATACCTTTGAAGGACGAAAGTCCTTATTAGGAATATACTTGAAGGACGATAGTCCTTTTCAGGAATATCCTTAAAGGACAAAAGTCCTTTTCAGGAATATCCTTGAAGGACGATAGTCCTTTTCAGAAAATATCCTTGAAGGACGATATTCCTTTTCAGGAATATACTTGAAGGACGATATTCCTTTTCAGGAATATCCTTTAAGGACGATAGTCCTTTTCAGGAATATCCTTGAAGGACGGTAGTCCTTTTCAGGAATATCCTTGAAGGACGATATTCCTTTTCAGGAATATCCTTGAAGGACGGGTAGTCCTTTTTAGGAATATCCTTGAAGGACGATAGTCCTTTTCAGGAATATCCTTAAAGGACAAAAGTCCTTTTCAGGAATATCCTTGAAGGACGATAGTCCTTTTCAGAAATATCCTTGAAGGACGATATTCCTTTTCAGGAATATACTTGAAGGACGATATTCCCTTTCAGGAATATCCTTGAAGGACGATTGTCCTTTTCAGAAATATCCTTGAAGGACGATATTCCTTTTCAGGAATATCCTTGAAGGACGGTAGTCCTCTTCAGGAATATCCTTAAAGGACAATAGTCCTTTTCAGGAATATCCTTGAAGGACGATAGTCTTTTCAGGAATATCCTCGAAGGGCAATTGTCCTTTTCAAGAATATCCTTGAAGGACGGTAGTCCTTTTCAAAAATATCCTTGAAGGACGGTAAGTCCTTTTCAGAAATATCCTTGAAGGACGATAGTCCAATTCAGGAATATCCTTGAAGGATGATAGTCCTTTTCGGGTATATCCTTCAAGGACGATACACTTTTTCAGGAATATCCTTGAAGGATAATATTCCTTTTCAGGTATATCCTTGAAGGACGATACTCTTTTTCAGGAATATCCTTGAAGGACGATAGTCCTTTTCAGGAATATCCTTGAAGGACGATTGTCCTTTTCAGGAATATCCTTGAAGGACGATTGTCCATTTCAGGAATATCCTTAAAGGACAAAAGTCCTTTTCAGGAATATCCTTAAAGGACGATAGTCCTTTTCAGGAATATCCTTGAAAGACGATAGTCCAATTCAGGAATATCCTCGAAGGACGATAGTCCTTTTCAGGAATATCCTTAAAGGACAAAAGTCCTTTTCAGGAATATCCTTAAAGGACGATAGTCCTTTTCAGGAATATCCTTGAAGGAAATTGTCCTTTTCAGGAATATCCTTGAAGGACGATTGTCCTTTTCAGGAATATCCTTGAAGGACGATTGTCCATTTCAGGAATATCCTTGAAAGACGATAGTCCAATTCAGGAATATCCTCGAAGGACGATAGTCCTTTTCAGGAATATCCTTAAAGGACAAAAGTCCTTTTCAGGAATATCCTTAAAGGACGATAGTCCTTTTCAGGAATATCCTCGAAGGACGATAGTCCTTTTCAGGAATATCCTTAAAGGACAAAAGTCCTTTTCAGGAATATCCTTAAAGGACGATACTCTTTTTCAGGAATATCCTTGAAGGACGAAAGTCCTTTTCAGGAATATCCTTGAGGGACGATAAACCTTTTCAGGGATATCTTTGAAGGACCATAGTCCACTTCAGGAATTTGTCCTTTTCAGGAATATCCTTGAAGGACAATAGTCCTGTCCAGGAATATCCTTGAAGAACGATTGTCCTTTTCAGGTATATCCTTGAAGGACGATACTCTTTTTCAGTAATATCCTTGAAGCACGATAGTTCTTTTCAGGAATATCCTTGAAGGACGATAGTCCTTTTCAGGAATATCCTTAAAGGGCAATTGTCCTTTCCAGGAATATCTTTGAAGGACGATACTCTTTTTCAGGAATATCCTTGAAGGACGATAGTCCTTTTCAGGAATATCCTTGAAGGACGATAGTCCTTTTCAGGAATATCCTTAAAGGGCGATTGTCCTTTTCAGGAATATCCTTGAAGGACGATACTCTTTTTCAGGAATATCCTTGAAGGACGATATTCCTTTTCAGGAATATCCTTAAAGGACGATACTGTTTTTTAGGAATATCCTTGAAGGACGATACTTTTTTTCAGGACTATCCTTGAAGGACGATAAACGTTTTCAGGGATATCTTTTAAGGACCATAGTCCACTTCAGGAATTTGTCCTTTTCAGGAATATCCTTGAAGGACGATAGTCCTTTTCAGGAATATCCTTAAAGGACGATACTCTTTTTCAGGAATATCCTTGAAGGACGATATTCCTTTTCAGGATTATCCTTGAAGGACGACAGTCCTTTTCAGAAATATCCTTTAAGGACGATAGTCCTTTTCAGGAATATCCTTGAAGGACGATAGTGTTTTTCAGGAATATCCTTGAAGGGCGATTGTCCTTTTCACGAATATCCTTGAAGGACGATACTCTTTTTCAGGAATATCCTTGAAGGACGATAGTCCTTTTCAGTAATATCCTTGAAGGACGATAGTCCTTTTCAGGAATATCCTTGAAGGACGATACTCTTTTTCAGGAATATCCTTGAAGGACGATAGTCCTTTTCAGGAATATCCTTGAAGGACGATAGTCCTTTTCAGGAATATCCTTAAAGGGCGATTGTCCTTTTCAGGAATATCCTTAAAGGATGGTGGTCCTTTTCAGGAATATCCTTGAAGGACGATATTCCTTTTCAGGAATATCCTTGAAGGACGATATTCCTTTTCAGGTATATCCTTGAAGGACGATACTCTTTTTCAGGAATATCCTTGAAGGACGATAGTCCTTTTCAGGAATATACTTGAAGGAAGATAGTCCCTTTCAGGAATATCCTTGAAGGACGATTGTCCTTTTCAGAAATATCCTTGAAGGACGATATTCCTTTTCAGGTATATACTTGAAGGACGGTAGTCCTCTTCAGGAATATCCTTAAAGGACAATAGTCCTTTTCAGGAATATCCTTAAAGGACGATACTCTTTTTCAGGAATATCCTTGAAGGACGATATTCCTTTTCAGGTATATACTTGAAGGACGATACTCTTTTTCAGGAATATCCTTGAAGGACGATAGTCCTTTTCAGTAATATCCTTGAAGGACGATAGTCCCTTTCAGGAATATCCTTGAAAGACGATTGTCCTTTTCAGGAATATCCTTGAAGGACGGTAGTCCTTTTCAGGAATATCCTTGAAGGACGGTAGTCCTTTTCAGGAATACCTTTGAAGGACGAAAGTCCTTATTAGGAATATACTTGAAGGACGATAGTCCTTTTCAGGAATATCCTTAAAGGACAAAAGTCCTTTTCAGGAATATCCTTGAAGGACGATAGTCCTTTTCAGAAATATCCTTGAAGGACGATATTCCTTTTCAGGAATATACTTGAAGGACGATATTCCTTTTCAGGAATATCCTTTAAGGACGATAGTCCTTTTCAGGAATATCCTTGAAGGACGGTAGTCCTTTTCAGGAATATCCTTGAAGGACGATATTCCTTTTCAGGAATATCCTTGAAGGACGGTAGTCCTTTTTAGGAATATCCTTGAAGGACGATAGTCCTTTTCAGGAATATCCTTAAAGGACAAAAGTCCTTTTCAGGAATATCCTTGAAGGACGATAGTCCTTTTCAGAAATATCCTTGAAGGACGATATTCCTTTTCAGGAATATACTTGAAGGACGATATTCCCTTTCAGGAATATCCTTGAAGGACGATTGTCCTTTTCAGAAATATCCTTGAAGGACGATATTCCTTTTCAGGAATATCCTTGAAGGACGGTAGTCCTCTTCAGGAATATCCTTAAAGGACAATAGTCCTTTTCAGGAATATCCTTAAAGGACGATACTCTTTTTCAGGAATATCCTTGAAGGACGATATTCCTTTTCAGGTATATACTTGAAGGACGATACTCTTTTTCAGGAATATCCTTGAAGGACGATAGTCCTTTTCAGTAATATCCTTGAAGGACGATAGTCCCTTTCAGGAATATCCTTGAAAGACGATTGTCCTTTTCAGGAATATCCTTGACGGGCGATTGTCCTTTTCAGGAATATCCTTGAAGGACGGTAGTCCTTTTCAGGAATATCCTTGAAGGACGATATTCCTTTTCAGGAATATCCTTGAAGGACGGTAGTCCTTTTTAGGAATATCCTTGAAGGACGATAGTCCTTTTCAGGAATATCCTTAAAGGACAAAAGTCCTTTTCAGGAATATCCTTGAAGGACGATAGTCCTTTTCAGGAATATTCTTAAAGGACAATAGTCCTTTTCAGGAATATCCTTAAAGGGCGATAGTCCTTTTCAGGAATATCCTTGAAGGATGGCAGTTCTTTCAGGAATATCCTTGAAGGACGATAGTCCTTTTCAGGAATATCCTTGAAGGATGGCAGTCTTTTCAGAAATATCCTTGAAGGACGGTAGTCCTTTTCAGGAATATCCTTGAAGGACGATAGTCCTTTTCAGGAATATTCTTAAAGGACAATAGTCCTTTTCAGGAATATCCTTAAAGGGCGATAGTCCTTTTCAGGAATATCCTTGAAGGATGGCAGTTCTTTTCAGGAATATCCTTGAAGGACGATAGTCCTTTTCAGGAATATCCTTGAAGGATGACAGTTCTTTTCAGGAATATCCTTGAAGGACGATAGTCCTTTTCAGGAATATTCTTAAAGGACAATAGTCCTTTTCAGGAATATCCTGTAACGTGGTATATCCTAAATTTTAATAGGTTCTAGAAATTTTCATTACTCACGTTCATTTAGCATAAGTTATTATTATTATTATTATATAACTTACTAACGGCGGATTTAGTATTTTGTGTTAGGTATTTTCATCATTTCTTGTATTTTCATGCAATTAATCATCTCAATGATTTTGTTCTGGAATTTGTTTATTTACGTTTTGAAAGTGAGGTTATGCAGAATCTATACAACGATATATTTTTATATGTTAACGAGACTTAGGTCATTCCTTTCATCTAAAAAGTATTTTTGATGGTGAAAGTCTATAAAGAAATTGTGTAAACTTTTTAAGATCAATTTTGTCGGGTTGAGCCTTGGATACGATTCTATTTAATCCTTGACATGAAAGGAGTCTATATACTTTTTTGATGAAGGCGATCTGACAGAATTGACATTGAAAGGAAAAAATCGGGATTGTCGATGGAAAAATAATTTTTGGGAGAGATTCGGACTGGAAGAGATACAAGTCACGTGATATAATATAGAAAAATTATAAAAATATCTAGAGCATTTCTGTATTTATCTAACTTAGAAGAAATGCTTATGCAGTCCTTTTCAGGAATATCCTTGTAGGACGATAGTCCTTTTCAGGAATATCCTTGAAGGACGAAAGTCCTTTTCAGAAATATCCTTGAAGGACGATAGTCCTTTTCAGGAACATCCTTGAAGGACGAAAGTCCTTATCAGGAAAATCCTTGAAGGACGATCGTCCTTTTCAGGAATTTCCTTGAAGGACGAAAGTCCTTTTTAGGAATATCCTTGAAGGACGAAAGTCCTTTTCAGGAATATCCTTGAAGGACGAAAGTCCTTTTCAGGAATATCCTTGAAGGACGATAGTCCTTTTCAGGAATATCCTTGAAGGACGAAAGTCCTTTTCAGGAATATCCTTGAAGGACCATCGTCCTTTTCAGGAATATCCTAGAAGGACGATCGTCCTTTTCAGGAATATCCTTGAAGGACGATAGTCCTTTTCAAGAATATCCTTGAAGTATGATAGTCCTTTTCAGGAATATCCTTGAAGGACGATAGTCCTTTTCAAAAACGTCCTTTTCAGGAATATCCTTGCGGGACGAAAGTCCTTTTTAGGAATATCCTTGAAGGACGATAGTCTGTTTGAGGAATATCCTTGAAGGACGATATTCCTTTTCAGGAATATCCTTGAAGGATGAAAGTCCTTTTCAGGAATATCCTAGAAGGACGATAGTATTTTCAGGATTATCCTTGAAAGACTATAGTCCTTTTCAGAAACATCCTTTTTAGGAAAATCCTTGAAGGACGATAGTCCTTTTCAGGAATATCCTTGAAGGACGAAAGTCCTTTTCAGGAATATCCTTGAAGGACGATAGTTCTTTTCAGGAATATCCTTAAAGGACGATAGTCCTTTTCAGGAATATCCTTGAAGGACGATAGTCTGTTACAGGAACATCCTTGAAGGACGATAGTCCTTTTCAGGAATATTCTTGAAGGACGATAGTCCTTTTCAGGAATATCCTTGAAGGACGAAAGTCTGTTACAGGAATATACTTGAAGAGCAATCGTCCTTTTCAGGAATATCCTTAAAGGACGATAGTCCTTTTCAGGAATATCCTTGAAGGACGAAAGTCTTTTTCAGCAATATCCTTGAATGACGAAAGTTCTTTTTAGGAATATTCTTGAAGAATAAAAGTCATTTTTAATAACGTCCTTGAAGGACGATAGTCCTTTTCAGGAATATCCTTAAAGGACGATAGTCCTTTTCAGGAATATCCTTGAAGGACTAAAGTCCTTTTCAGGAATATCCTTGAAGGACGATAGTCCTTTTCAGGAATATCCTTGAAGGACGATCGTCCTTTTCAGGAATATCCTTGAAGGACGATTGTTCTTTTCAGGAATATCCTTGAAGGACGATAATCCTTTTCAGGAATATCCTTGAAGGATGAAAGTTCTTTTCAGGAATATTCTTGAAGAATAATAGTCCTTTTTAATGAAACGTCCTTGAAGGACGATAGTCCTTTTCAGGAATATCCTTGAAGGACGATAGTCCTTTTCAGGAATATACTTGAAGGACGATCGTCCTTTTCAGGAATATCCTATAAGGACGATAGTCCTTTTTATCCTTGAAACGTCCTTTCCAGAAATATCCTTGAAGGACGATAGTCCTTTTCAGGAATATGCTTGAAAGATACAGAAACGTCCTTTTACAGGAATATACTTGAGGGACGATCGTCCTTTTCAGGAATATCCTTAAAGGACGATAGTCTGTTTGAGGAATATCCTTGAAGGACGATAGTCCTTTTCAGGATATTCTTGAAGGACGATAGTCCTTTTGATAGACGATCGTCCTTTTCAGGAATATCCTTGAACGAAAGTCCCAGGAATATCAATAGTCCTTTTCAGGAATATCCTTGAAGGACTATAGTCCCTTTTCAGGAATATCCTTGAAGGACGATAGTCCTCAGGAATATACAGGACTAAAATCTTTTCAGAAATATCCCATGAAGGACTTGAAAAGTCCTTTTCAGGAATATCCTTGAAGGACGATAGTCCTTTTCAGAATATTCTTGTAATATCCTTTTGAATATCCTTGTAGACGACGATGAAGGACGATCGTCCTTTTCAGGAATATCCTTGAAAGACGAAAGTCTTTTAAGGAAATATACTTGAAGGACGATAGTCCTTTTCAGGAATATCCTTTAAGGCTGAAAGTCTTTTACAGGAATATAGTTAAAGGGACGATCGTCCTTTTCAGGAATATCCTTTTGAAAGTCTTTTACAGGACGATATCGTCCTTTTCAGGAATATCCTTAAAGGACGATAGTCCTTATCAGGAATATCCATAAAGGACGGAAGTCCTTTTCAGGAATATCCTTGAAGGACCAAAATCCTTTTCAGGAATATCCTTGAAGGACGATAGTCCTTTTGAATATTTGAAAGACGAAAGTCTGTTACAGAAATATACTTGAAGGACGATCGTCCTTTTCAGGAATATCCTTGAAGGACGAAAGTCCTTTTTAGGAATATTCTTGGAGGACGATAGTCCTTTTCAGGAATATCCTTTAAGGCTGAAAGTCTTTTACAGGAATATACTTGAAGGACGATCGTCCTTTTCAGGAATATCCTTAAAGGACGATAGTCCTTATCAGGAATATCCATGAAGGACGAAAGTCTTTTTCAGCAATATCCTTGAAAATCCTTTTGACTTGAAAGATAGTCCTTTTCAGGAATATTGAAAGACTTGAAGTATAATCGTCATTTTCAGGAATATACTTGAAGGACGAAAGTCCTTTTCAGGAATATTCTTGGAGGACGATAGTCCTTTTCAGGAATATCCTTAAAGGCTGAAAGTCTTTTATCAGGAATATCCTTGAAGGACGATAGTCCTTTTCAGGAATATCCTTGAATGACGAATGTCCTTTTCAGGAATATCCTTGAAGGACGATAGTCCTTTTCAGGAATATCCTTGTAGGACGATAGTCTTTTCAGGAATATCCTTGAAGGACGATAGTCCTTTGCAGGAATATCCTTGAATGATGAAAGTCCTTTTAAGGAACATCCTTGAAGGACGATAATCCTTTTCAGGAATATCCTTGAAGGACGATAGTACTTTTCAGGAATATACTTGAAGGACGATAGTCCTTTTCAGGAATATCCTTGAAGGATGAAAGTCCTTTTCAGGAATATCCTTGAAGGACAATAGTCCTTTTCAGGAATATCCTTGAAGGACTATAGTCCTTTTCAGGAATATCCTTTTAGGACGATAGTCCTTTTCAGGAATATACTTGAAGGACTAAAATCTTTTCAGAAATATCCTTAAAGGACGATAGTCCATTTCAGGAATATCCTTGAAGGACGATCGTCCTTTTCAGGAATATCCTTGAAGGACGATAGTCCTTTTCAGGAATATCCTTGTAGGGCGATAGTCCTTTTCAGGAATATCCTTGTAGGACGATAGCCCTTTTCAGGAATATCCTTGAAGGACGATCGTCCTTTTCAGGAATATCCTTGAAGGACTATAGTCCTTTTCATGAATATCCTTGAAGGACGATCGTCATTTTCAGGAATATAATTGAAGTACGAAAGTCCTTTTCAGGAATATTCTTGAAGGACGATAGTCCCTTTCAGGAATATTCTTGAAGGACGATAGTCCTTTTCAGGAATATCCTTGAAGGACGATAGTCCTTTTCAGGAATATCCTTGAAGGACGATAGTCCTTTTTAGGAATATCCTTCAGGGACGTTAGTCCTTTTCAGGAATATCCTTGAAGGACGATAGTCCTTTTCAGGAATATCCTTGAAGGACCATCGTCCTTTTCAGAAATATCCTTGAAGGACGATCGTCCTTTTCAGGAATATCCTTGAAGGACGATAGTCCTTTTCAGGAATATCCTTGAAGGACGATAGTCCTTTTCAGGAATATCCTTGAAGCATGATAGTCCTTTTCAGGAATATCCTTGAAGGACGATAGTCCTTTTCAGGAATATCCTTGAACGACCATCGTCCTTTTCAGAAATATCCTTGAAGGACGATTGTCCTTTTCAGGAATATCCTTGAAGGACGATAGTCCTTTTCAGGAATATCCTTGAAGGACGAAAATCCTTTTCAGGAATATCCTTGAAGCATGATAGTCCTTTTCAGGAATATCCTTGAAGGACGATAGTCCTTTTCAGGTATATACTTGAAGGACGATAGTCCTTTTCAGCAATATCCTTGAATGACGAAAGTTCTTTTTAGGAATATTCTTGAAGTATAAAAGTCATTTTTAATAACGTCCTTGAAGGACGATAGTCCTTTTCGGGAATATCCTTGTAGGACGATAGTCCTTTTCAGGAATATCCTTGTAAGACGAAAGTCCTTTTCAGGAATATCCTTGAAGGACGATAGTCCTTTTCAGGAACATCCTTGAAGGACGATCGTCCTTTTCAGCAATATCCTTGAATGACGAAAGTCCTTTCCAGGAACATCCTTGAAGGACGATCGTCCTTTTCAGCAATATCCTTGAATGACGAAAGTTCTTTTCAGGAATATTCTTGAAGAATAATAGTCATTTTTAATAACGTCCTTGAAGGACGATAGTCCTTTTCAGGAATATCCTTAAAGGACGATAGTCCTTTTCAGGAATATCCTTGAAGGACGAAAGTCCTTTTCAGGAATATCCTTGAAGGACGATAGTCCTTTTCAGGAATATCCTTGAACGACGATAGTCCTTTTCAGAAATATTCTTGAAGGACAATAGTCCTTTTCAGGAATATCCTTAAAGGACGAAAGTCCTTTTCAGGAACATCCTTGAAGGATGAGAGTCCTTTTCAGGAATATCCTTGAAGGACTATAGTCCTTTTCAGGAATATCCTTGTAGGACGATAGTCCTTTTCAGGAATATACTTGAAGGACGAAAGTCCTTTTCAGCAATATCCTTGAAGGATGAAAGTCCTTTTCAGGAATATACTTGAAGGACGATCGTCCTTTTCAGGAATATCCTTAAAGGACGATAGTCCTTTTCAGGAATATCCTTGAAGGACGAAAGTCCTTTTCAGGAATATCCTTGAAGGACGATAGTCCTTTTCAGGAATATACTTGAAGGACGATAGTCCTTTTCAGGAATATCCTTGAAGGATGATAGTCCTTTTCAGGAATATCCTTGAAGGACTATAGTCTTTTTCAGGAATATCCTTGTAGGACGAAAGTCCTTTTCAGGAATATACTTAAAGGACTAAAGTCCTTTTCAGGAATATCCTTGCAGGACGATAGTCCTTTTCAGGAATATCCTTGAAGGACGATAGTCCTTTTCAGGAATATCCTTGAAGGACCATCGTCCTTTACAGGAATATCCTTGAAGGACGATAGTCCTTTTCAGGAATATCCTTGAAGAACCATCGTCCTTTTCAGAAATATCCTTGAAGGACGATCGTCCTTTTCAGGAATATCCTTGAAGGACGATAGTCCTTATCAGGAATATCCATGAAGGACTAAAGTCTTTTCAGGAATATCCTTGAAGGACGAAAGTCCATTCAGGAATATCCTTGAAGGACGATAGTCCTTTTCAGGAATATCCTTGAAGGACCATAGTCCTTTACAGGAATATCCTTGTAGGACGATAGTCCTTTTCAGGAATATCCTTGAAGAACCATCGTCCTTTTCAGAAATATCCTTGAAGGACGATCGTCCTTTTCAGGAATATCCTTGAAGGACGATAGTCCTTATCAGGAATATCCATGAAGGACGAAAGTCCTTTTCAGGAATATCCTTGAAGGACGAAAGTTCTTTTAAGAAATATCCTTGAAGGACGATAGTCCTTTTCAGGAATATTCTTGAAAGACGAAAGTCTGTTACAGAAATATCCTTGAAGGACGATAGTCCTTTTCAGGAATATCCTTGAAGGACGAAAGTCCTTTTCAGGAATATCCTTGAAGTACGATAGTCTGTTTCAGGAATATCCTTGTAGGACGATAGTCCTTTTCAGGAATATCCTTGAAGGACGATAGTCCTTTTCAGCAATATCCTTGAATGACGAAAGTTCTTTTTAGGAATATTCTTGAAGGACGATAGTCCTTTTCAGGAACATCCTTGAAGGACGATCGTCCTTTTCAGCAATATCCTTGAATGACGAAAGTCCTTTTCAGGAACATCCTTGAATGACGAAAGTCCTTTTCAGGAATATCCTTGAAGGACTATAGTCCTTTTAATAGTAGGACGATAGTCCTTTTTTTTAAAGGACTAACGTCCTTGAAGGACGATCATCCTTTTCAGGAATATCATTGAAGGACGATAGTCCTTTTCAGGAATATCCTTGAAGGACGATAGTCCTTTTCAGGTATATCCTTTAAGGACGATAGTCCTTTTGAGAAACGTCCTTTCCAGAAATATCCTTTAGGGACGATAGTCCGTTTCAGGAATATCCTTGAAAGACGAAAGTCTTTTACAGGAATATACTTGAAGGACGATAGTCCTTTTCAGGAATATCCTTGAAGGACGATAGTCCTTTTCAGGAATATACTTGAAGGACGATAGTCCTTTTCAGGAATATCCTTGAAGGACGATAGTCCTTTTCAGGAATATCCTTGAAGAACCATCGTCCTTTTCAGAAATATCCTTGAAGGACGATCGTCCTTTTCAGGAATATCCTTGAAGGACGATAGTCCTTATCAGGAATATCCATGAAGGACGAAAGTCCTTTTCAGGAATATCCTTGAAGGACGAAAGTCCTTTTCAGAAATATCCTTGAAGGACGATAGTCCTTTTCAGGAATATCCTTGAAAGACGAAAGTCTGTTACAGAAATATACTTGAAGGACGATCGTCCTTTTCAGGAATATCCTTGAAGGACGAAAGTCCTTTTCAGGAATATTCTTGGAGGACGATAGTCCTTTTCAGGAATATCCTTTAAGGCTGAAAGTCTTTTACAGGAATATACTTGAAGGACGATCGTCTTTTCAGAAATATCCTTGAAGGACGATAGTCCTTTTCAGGAATATCCTTGAAGGACCATCGTCCTTTTCAGGAATATCCTTGAAGGACGATTGTCCTTTTCAGGAATATCCTTGAAGGGCGATAGTCCTTTTCAGGAATATCCTTGTAGGACGATAGCCCTTTTCAGGAATA
>JAMBLF010001899.1:0-26040 GCA_030578115.1 Leucoptera coffeella
AAATTACTTGAGGTTTTCTGCATAAGACGTGCTGGATTTATATACCATTATATTATGTAAGTCAGATCCCTTAATACGCAATTAAACATACAAAAACTATCATACCTACGTATTTACAAGCACAAAAACGTAACCTTTACCACCCCTATTCCACCTCATAAACCAATATCAAACAAAAGTATTACAAAAACTAACAAGAACACGTATAAACACTAACTACAATTTTAATTAGTTACCAAGTAAAAAACCTAAGTAATACTTTAATAAGCCCATTCCGATGCTAGCTGTGAAGGCAATACCTAATTAATGCAGACACATTCCAACATAATCTTACACTTAGTATCACGCGCTAGTTAAGGACGTAAAAAGAATGCTAACTAGCTGCCGTTCTTTCAGACAAGTTTAGGGGTAAATGGAATCTATTGAGCGATGTGCTAGCAACTTATCACCAATGTTATGTCCTTACGGCCCTAATATTGGTGCTAAAAGTGATGAAGAAGATACTATCGTGTTTTCGAAGTTCTGACCACCGCAAAAGGGATTAAAGGACGTGAATGTATATTTATATGAAGTGGTAGTTTATATTATAAAACTCACTATAGTTATAACCTATAAAATAAAATGACTGTATTTAATGTGCCATTTATATTAAAGCGTTCAATAATAAAAAAGACCATTTTAATAGTTAATAATAGTATTTCGTTATTGTACTATATAACATAACATATGCTTCACGACTTGTATATACACACTCCTTTCTTATTGTAGCGTGGTAGTCAAACGCTTAAGTGATTTCCGAAATTTTCAATGCATGTTAGGTTAGCTACTCAAAGCCCGAGTTTCACTAAAAAGACAGCACCCAACGTTAGTGAACCGTATCGCTATATACAGGTACTGACTACCTATCTCTTGGGATAGGTAAATAGTGTCGTATATAGTAAGCTATTATATTATTTATAATTTCGATGTAGCTCTATCGTTATGGCTCATTAAAGTTTATATTTATATGCCAAAAAGGCGACAGAATACAAATTCTAATCCTAACAAAGAATAATGGTACTGACATCTCAGTTACATTTAGGATTTTTAACGCCATACGTCATATGACGTTTAGATGTACGTAACAATATCTGTCATATGAAGCAACAGTGGTCTACCAGGATCGAGATAATGTGTAGGTACGTACTCATAATCTCTATCTACCCCTCTATAAGAATTACATACAAACAGATACTATTTTCTCCATTCTTTGTCGCCTGTCGTTTACAAGCAACGTAATATCACTGGTTGCCATGACAACGGAGACGACAAATCCCTACCTACGCAGGCTTAGCTGTCTGCAGATGAGACGGGCTTTTGTTAATGTATCACTTGTCTCAAGAGATGGCATCTTAAGAGTATACAGCTTGGATGAAATTCTATTATAATTGTATATAAATAGAAGAATAATCTTAATGAGGGTTTATTCTTCGCTATACCTAACTTTGATGATCCATACGAAATATATTTTTGTGGTGGAGAGTTTTATCTTCAAGTTTATTACGTTTGTTTGATAGCGCAGTATTATAGTGGTATAACATAAATTTAGACGTACAAACTATAACTATCACATATGGATTAAGATAATCAGGAATCTTTTGAAGCGAAATAAGCGTGATAAGTAACTGTAACATATTGTACAATAAAAATATCGTTTACATTCTCATTTCATATCAATTCAAAACAGATTAGACATCTAATAGTCCAGAAACAAACCACACTCAAACCTCATTAAAAACTGTTTGAACAACACCAATAAACATTCGACACCCGCCCAAATCGTCCGGCGTCCATTTGAATCAATTTAAACACTAAACACGCCACGAAATGACTTAATAACACCCTTTCCGTCAAACCGCTGAGAAAAACAACGCGATTTTGACATGTCTATTTCGAGCGCGCGCTTTTATAGAGATGGGGAATCGATGGGACATGTGTGAAAATAATCGATAGTTTTTGATTTTGTGGGGGAGAATAAAAAAATATTTATTTTAATTAATTTGACCAAAGCATCGTGAATTATGTTGTAGAGGAGACGTGAAAGTAAGTAAGGATAAAATATAAAATATATTTTTGTAGCATTTTTTATCACGTAGTTAATAAACAATTTCAATGGTAGTTAGCCCTTAATTAAATTTATGATTTTACAATATACTAAAATAAATGTTACATTAATGTATACGACAGCATTATAAGCATATATCTCATTCTTCCCCGTATAACCATGCCACTTTCGCTTCATTCAAATGTTATCTTACTATAAAAAACATAAAAAACACTCTTCCCAAAACTCAACCATCGACAACACAACATCCCTAACCAAATAATATTTTTATGTCAGTCAGTCGTGGCTTGGAACTACAAGAAAAGCCGCGTCTCCGTTTGATTTCATAAACAGGCGAACAGCTGATTGTTGGCAGCGTTGCATTTCGTTCGGAAGGCGACGTTGCCTCACTGCGCAGCCGGGAGAGGCGATCGACCGCTCCCCGCCCTCCCCTCGAACCTCACAAGGCCGAACCTTAAGGCTCTGCATAACCCTTTCAGACCCGTAGGAAGTTGAATTGATGGGATTTAGCATTGGCTCAATGCGAGCTTTCCTTTGCATTGTGGAGTGAATAAATAAATATAGGTACTGGGTCGAGCAAGTTTCGCTTAAGTTTCTTTTTAAAACATAATATAATCACGTTATTGTATCTTTGGAGGGTGGATTGAGCCTTGGGAACGACATTAGTCGTAACGGCGTTAGACTTTACGTTTACTTGTGATAATAATTATTAGCATTTGATACAAATCACACATTGCTAGAAGAATTAATATAAAATAGATATACATACATACATACTTATATATTCACCTCCTCCAATCCCTTTTGAGGTGGACAGAACCTTGGAGATACAGTATCTCCTAGCTCACTATTATATATATTGGGATCGTGATGTGATATACATATATGTAGTACATAACAGTATACGTATATGGACACCTGAACCTCTGACTACCCCGCAAGGGTTAATGGTCGTGAACGCGGTCTTCTTAGGAACAAGCCTTTACTGCTCGATTCTCCACACACGAAAGGCAGGTATTTATTGCGTATTGTTTTGAACGAACAAACATATTGTGGATTAGTCACGTTTTAGACTTACATGGTCCCGTGTTAGCTGGGACGTGAAAGAATGCTAACTAGCTGCCGTTCTTTCCGGTATGAGTAAAATAGTAAGGCACTAGGGGTTAAAGAAATGGTTTTGGAGTATAAGAATGCATATATGTATCTCACTATTGTTTTTATGCTTATGTATCTCTATTTTTGCGTTTAGATTGTTTGAATATTTTTTTTGGTTTAGTTGGTTTTTAAGTAGTATATATATGCTATCATTATTTTATAACTTGTCTGTTTTTGTTTCCAGTGAATATTGATGTGAATATTATGTAGCAAACTTAATTATTTAACCATATACTCTTAATTACTGTATCTATAACTGGTTTGTTACTGTTTTGTTTTCTTTAAATAAATAAATGCCAATACAATCTCTAACATACATTTTTTGGACACTTTTACACTAATTGATACACCAATGTATGATATGTATACATACATACATACCGAATGTGTATGAGACGGTGTATGAATGTCAATGAAGCGAAAGTGATATGTCAGGATCGGATTAGAATCCGTGATCTCCGCCTACCCCTCTACAGGGAATCAGACGTAATGTGTATGTATGTATGATACAACAAAGTTAATTTATCTATGGTTTTTAAGTCAACGCATTATGATATAATTTATAAGAGAGAGTATAATACACTATAATTGTATAATTACAACTGTGTTATAATTAATCAACGACCAGACTGGAAAGCAGAAGAAAAACGTAGTTCTTAACTCTGCCTCCACTTGTAAAGCTAAGGAACCAAGAATATATAAAGCCAAACTAGAACGTAGATTTGGACGGGATAGGCCGCGTAGAACTTATACAGATCAAAATGGAGACATTCTTCTCAAGGCGGGTGTAGTGTGAAGAACAGAAGAGCATGTATGAGAAGGTTAATGGGTGTGAATTAAACAAGAGATTTGTCAGGATGGTTCAATGTTGCGATCGATAGTCTCTGCCTATCCCATTCGGGAGGTAGAGGCATGAATATGTATGAAGAACTATAGTACATAAAATACAGGTTTCAAAAGTTGATAATCCTAACAAAAGGGTTCAAGTAAGACCTACTTTCACCTAGAACAATACTAATGGAGCCTCTTTACATATATAATGCTTCCTCACGGATAAGGTCTACAATTAACTTACAAAAGACAAAACGTTCACGACCATTAACCCTTGCGGGGTAGTCAGAGGTGGTTACGTAAGGTTACGTACCCAATAAGACATCAGTCAGATAGACACCATATTGAAGAAGGGTGACGTTAGAAGTACCTACAACCGCCGAGTGTGTAAGTGTCAATGAAGCGAAAGTGGTAGGTCAGGATCTAATAGGAAGCTATGTTATCTGGCTACCCCTTTGAAGGGAAACGGCTGTGATGTGTTGGTACCGAAGATGCCTAAGAAAAATTATTCTAAATTCTAAATTCTTGTACTTCACTACATAGTATAAAACAAAGTCACTTTCTTTGTCCCTATGTCTCTTTGTATGCTTAAATGTTTGGAACTACGCAACGGATTTTGATGCGGTTTTTTTTAATAGATAGAGTGATTCAAGAGGAAGGTTTATATGTATAATAACATCCATTAAATAGCCAGAAGTACAAAGCTTAAGCGGGTCGCTAGTAATTCTTAAAACAGTACCGTTGGCAGCTGGTTACGAAACCAAATCCCGAACTTGCACCTATCACTCAACTGTAACGACATCAAAAGCCCTTTTACTAAAAGGGGTAGGCGGTACCACGGTGACATGTGTCTACCCGTTGCCTAGCAACTAATTGGCCCATTGAGACTAGCTTCGAGCTAGCTGTGACGTAAACTGAATGCTAACTAGCTGCCAAACTTCTCTAGGTGACAGGAATAGGAATTTATAGTATACATATATATATACATTCACGTCCTTTAATCCCTTTTGGGTGGACTGAAAAATCAAAATCTATTTATTTGTGAACCTCGGAGATATATTTCCTAGGTTACTTTAGAATGAATATTGGGCTTGTGATGTCATAATGGAACATTGGTGAAAGGTCGCTAGCCTATCGCCTATCAGATTCTATTTACCTCTAGTCCCTTAGTTACCTCCTACGGTACACCGGGCAGAAAGATAGATAGTTAGTGTTCTAATTACATACCAGCACAGGATTTTATTACCTTCGTTAACTGTAATTAGAATGATAATGGAAACGCAACATGACTCCGAATAAGTGGTTAACGATATAAATACATAAACATCACCCCCGTTTCCCTGTAGAAGGGTAGGCAGAGTCCTGATTTTGACAAGCATACACCTCCTCATACACACTCATGTGTATGTATGTATATGACGATGTAAGCTGATAAATATTCTGAACCCAAATACTAGAATCTAAATAACCTTTGACTTGATTAAACAATTTGACTCTAAAGCAAGTTTCCTCACGATGTTTTCCCTCACCGCTTGTAAGAGTAGAAAAATTTGGATCTATATATCTATGATCTATATCTAAAAATCCCAATTTATATACAGGGTGACGGACGTTAATTAACCCTAATATCAGCCTCTATAAACAATTATCCATATTATCTGTCTTCCTTCTACATGTAAAAACTAGTCGACTTTGTACGTATTTTACAATCTAACAATTTAAGTCAAAGTAGTTCCGCCATTGTAATTCATAACATGCCCTTATCTCGCATCGTTCCCGCTCGTTTCACAGACTAAGGACACGGTGGTCTGTGAAAACTCTTTATCTCTGACTAATCTGTGACGCCTACTTCCGTTCAGCGAAAAGTATTAGACCTTTGCATAATCTTTTAGACTCCATGCTTATTGGGAATAAAAATAAGTTCTTTTTGGTATGCAAATTTAATGCTATTAGGAATTTATTATTGATATATTTATTACTGATTTGTTGTAAAAAGGGGGCTAAGAATTAATTTGACTGTTATATATACTCCGGTAATTATGCTTATGTGAACCGAATAAATATTATAATATACGTACATATATTCACGCATCTACGTCCCAAATGGGATAGGCAGAGATTATCGGTCATCATCTAGAACGATCCTGAGAAATCTGTCTTGCTTCACTCACATCTATTAACCTTCTCATACATGCTCTTCTGTATATATTACAACAACCTTAAAAGTTATTGTACAGTGAACCTATGTATCCGAGGTTCTATGAACAAAATGTACCAACGAGGATTAATTTGTATTATTATACTGAATTTAAAAAACCTAACTTTGATAAATAATTTGACCAAGTTAAGCTATCTTTGAGGATGTATAAAACTTTAATATCTTCGCTACCTTACAAGACCTAGTTTTAACATCAAAGAAATATTATTTGACGACCTAACGCTAATCCGGGCCCCGAGTTCGATTCCCGGTAAAGGCAAAGTTAAAAACTACGCCTTTCTTCTCCTTTCAGTGTGGTCGTTATATATGCTATATGTATTTATTATAAGTATATGTTTCTTAAATTTACGTTGATTAGTACCCTTAACACAAGTCTTAAACGTACTTAGCAATAAACTAGTTTAATTTGCGTAATAGTGTCCTACAATATACATGTATATTTTCCACCTAGCTTCTCTCACACACAACTGTTTCCATTCTCCCCTAGCCAAACCGACACCACGCAGACTGGTAGCTAGTTACTAGTCCTTCAAAGTCCCAGTCTTAAAGGTGCTTAAAGTACAAAAGAATCCAGCCATAATGTTGCCATAAAACCGGCTCGTTCGTTTTATGGAGGCAGTGAAACAAAATGTCCGATCGTAATTAAATTCCTGCGGGTATTTTCGACTTTTATTGAAAATACCAACATGTACCCACTGGGGCTTAAATACAGGGTTAACTAGCTGCCGTTCTTCCCGGCATGTTGAGGAGACGATTGAGGTACCAGGGATAAAAGGAATCTATTGGGCGATGGGCTAGCAACATGTTATCCATGTTCGATATGACCTAACCCCAATTTTCTTGTTTAGAAATAACCAAGGAGATATGTATTTCATGTTTTTGAGGTGTATGTGATACGGACTATATGATGTTTATGTATGTTGTAAAGGTGAGGAATAAATAGAATGATAACTAGCTGTATATCTTTCCAGTACAGCCTGTCAGGCAATTAATGGCTAGTATTTAGATAAAAAATTACGGATTTACGCATAAAAAATATTGAATTGCACATCAAAATAATACAATAACCTAACCTTTGTTGTGTGTTTGTATATATTTTGGAATACAATTCAGAATTCTGGATGTAAGTTTCATAATTTTGCGTGATAAATAAGTCCTATGAATCAAACATACATTCGAAATTGGTACACTCATACCTCGGACTACTACTTACGTGCTAATGATCTGTAGTGCTTAAGCTTAGTCTTAAGTTAGAGCTAACTAAAGAACTAGGGCTCAAATGGAATTTTGTGGACAACAACTTGAATCTACCACATATATTCGATAGTATACATACATACACATCACGCCTGATTCCCTGTAGAGAGGTAGGCAGAGATCGCGGATCCCTATATGTCCCGATCCTGACAGACCACTTCCGCTTCATTGACACTCATACATTTTCTCATATTCGGCGGTTATAGGTACTTCTAACGTCACCTTCAATATAGCGTCTATCTGATTGTCATATTCTTATTAAACCGGCCCCTACGTAACCGCCCTTCCACTTCACTCATATATATACCTTTAATCAATCTGCTATCATTCATCCGCATAACATGTCCAAACCATCGAAGCATGCTCTTTTCAATCTTAGTCACTACATCTTCTTTCAAACCGCAACCTTCCCTTATCACACTATTTTTAATTCTATCATTCAATGTCACTCCTAACATGCTTCTCAGTATAGTATATAGTATAGTAGTGTATACTATAGTAGTATAGTTGCTTGTATAAAATTAAAGGGTATATAGGTATATTATGTAGTAATATGCGTCACAATTCCTGCTCAAAATCTAGGGTTCCTATTTCAGAACCTAAAATCGATCGAGCTGCCTGGGATTCTGACGTATGGAGCGACAGGGACGGCCGAACATAAATCCAATTAGAGCGAGCGAGAAGGAGCTTGTTTCGACGCCATACGCTTTATTGAAGAATAAAAGTTGCTTCAATTAAGATTAAATCTAGCTTAAAACATGCTACCTATATACATAATTAGAAAGCGGCTGTAGCCCAGTGGGTAAGACCTCGGACTTCGTATGAGAAAGGTCCTAGGTTCGAATCCCCACTCTGGCATGTACCAATGAATGAAATTTAAATACGTGTTTTTCATTTACGAACATAATTTACAACATCGTGAGGAAACCTGCCTATCCCTCAGGATAGGTAATAGTCAGTGCCTATATACGGCGATACCTATCACGTTGGGTACTGACTATCTAGTGATACGCGGGCTTCGAATGACCCATACCTAACATGCCTTCGAAATTTCGGAGATGGGCATTCAAGCCTCTGACTACCCCGCCATAATAAAAAAGGGAGTGTGTATACACAAGTCGTGAAGCGAATGTGATGCTATGTTATGCTATATAATTGCCTATACATGAACTCGACTCTATATCCAACGTAGCTCAGTTGTTGGGGGACTTGGCTCTGTACCAGTGGGCACAGGGTTCAAATCCCGCTTGAGCATGTACCAATGGAAATGAAGTTTAATGAATTTCTATGTACATTTCGAAATAAAAATACATTTACGAAATGCATCGAATTATACGGTGAGGGAAAACATCGTGAGGGAACCTACCTGTTCGTCGAACAGGTAATAAGTTAGTGCTTGTAAACGACATGGCTGACCACCTGTCACATTGAGTACTGACTATCTGGTCGACACGTGGGTTCGAGGTGTCCATAGAATTACTACCGTCGCAATTGCGGAGATGGAAACCTGAACCTCTGACTACCCCGCAAAGGATAATGGTCGTGAATGCGTTTGTCTTTGTCTGAACTCCCCTGCTAGTATTTAAAGCTAAATAGTAAGCTAACTAGCTGCCGTTCTTACGCTCATAGATAGACTAAAGCACTAAAACTAAAAGGAATTGGGTGATGTGTTAGCAACTTATCACTAATGTTCCGTAATAAAGCTATTACGACTCTAATGCTAATGGTATAAGTGATTAAAAGATTTATTGAGGTTCTGTCCACCCCAAAAAAACGGTTTGGAATCATCAGTAAGTGTAGATCTATAATCTCTACCTACCCTTACATAATTAAACAGCCTCAACATATATGTATGTACTAGCGACCCGCTCCGACTTCGCACGGGTATAAAATATATAACCTACTCCACTATTTAATGGATGTTATTATACATATAAACCTTCCTATTGAAAAAACCGCATCAAAATTCGTTGCGTAGTTTCAAAGATTTAAGCATACAAAGGGACATAGGGACAGAGAAAGCGACTTTGTTTTATACTATGTAGTGATGTATGTATCATACCATACTTTCCCATATGTATGTATGTCTGATGTCATAGTATTTACATAGCATAAAGTACTTTTAGATAACCTATCTAAGATTAGAAAGGCTAATATTTACTTTACAATTACAAGTTCTGACGTCATTTGTTAATCTATGTTATTGGATTACATACATATTCATTCACTAGGTTCGCTACTTATCACGTGGGTGCTGTCTATCAAGTGATACGCGGGCTTCGAATGACCCATGCCTAACATGCTTTAGAAATTTCGGAGATGGGCACTCGAGCCTCTGACTACCCCACCATAATAAAAAAGGGAGTGTGTATACACAAGTCATGAAGAGTATGTTATTATATACATTCACGTCCTTTAATCCCTTTCGGGGTGGACAGGACTTCGGAGATATCATATCTCCTAGGTTACTTTAAATGAACATTGGGGTTGCGATGTCATAATGGAACATCGGTGATAGATTCCTAGCCCATTGCCTAATAGATTCTATTACCCCTAGTCCCTTAGTTGACTATAGACTAGTCTGACGACCTCCGTGGCGCGATCGGTTAGACACCTGAACGCTAATCGTGAGGTCCCGGGTTCGATTCTCGGTGGAGGCAGAGTTAAGATCTACGCTTTTCTACTGCTTTCTAGTCTGGTCTGGCTTTCTAGTATTTATCTATAGATAGATATATATATATATATATATATATATATTATGTATACATTTCTTAAATATACGTTGACTAGTACCCTTAACACAAGTCTTAAATGTACTTACCAAGGGGCTAGTTCAATTGGTGTAATAATGTCCAAATATTATTACTATATGAATATTTTGATATTCAATTTAACTAAGTCACCTACTCGTATTACAAAATTTCTAAAAAAGCAGTAAGCATTTTATTTACGCTGAGAAAAAATATTAAAGGAAAATATATGAGTGAAGTGGAAGGGCGGTTACGTAGGGGCCGGCCCAATAAGACATATGACAGTCAGATATACGCTATATTGAAAAAGGGTGACGTTAGAAGTACCTATAACCGCCGAGTGTGCATAAGGAGGTGTATGAGTGTGAATGAAGCGAAAGTGATCTGTCAGGATCGGGACAAATGGGGATCCGTGATCTCTGCCTCTGCTACAGAGAATCAGACGTGATGTGTATGTATGTATGTCGAAAATATTAGTAAAAATAAAAAAAAAAATAGCTTCTAACGAGGTTTTTTTTATTAAATGGTCACCTATCCATTAACTGACCAACCCCAATATTACTTAATATTGGAGATCTAGTAAGTACTGTGTCTACCCGTTAGTTAATAGTCGTAATGCGTATGTATTTGTCCCGTATGTAGGTTAGTGTTTTCAAGGCCTGTAATAATGACTACCATTATTACGCGATAAGGTCGTGAAGACGTAGTTTAAGTATTCTTAATGGCTTTGTTTAGTGCTGATTTGGGACTAAAATTTATGTATATAGCTGCCACTCTGCTAGGCTTAATGTAAAAGTTGACTATGAGATATGAGGGTCTTCTTCACTACATAGTATAAAACAAAGTCGCTTTCTCTGTCCCTATGTCCCTTTGTATGCTTAAATCTTTGAAACTACGCAACGGATTTTGATGCGGTTTTTTTAATAGATAGAGTGATTCAAGAGGAAGGTTTATATGTATAATAAAATCCATGAAATAGTGGAGTAGGCTATATATTTTATACCCTCGCGAAGCTGGAGCGGTCTAGTTACTTATAAGATACACTCTTTTACATGTCGTGCGATTGGCTAACCACCCGAACGCTAATCTAGAGGTCCAGAGTTCGATCCCGGTGGAGGCAAAGTTAAGAACTACGCTGTTCTTCTGCTTTCCAGTCTGGTCGTTGATTATTTATAGGTACTTCTAACGTCACCCTTTTTCAATGTGGTATCATCTGACTGTCATATGTCAAATAAATGAGTGGAATCATATACTTTTTTCTACTCGACCACGGAACCAACCAATTCAGCCGAGGTTGCGCACATTCAACAGTTTCCCTACTTAAGTGACGGCTTTGTTGGAGGCTTTCGCCATTCCATTTCACTAGCAATTCCTAATGTGTATTCACTCTTGTCCCTTGAACGGGTGCCAAGTTTCCGGTTCGGGCAGTTTTTGCCGCGGCTGAATAAACGGATTTCCTACGTTTCGTTTTTTATAAGTCTTGTTTTGTGTCCCGCCAATTTTTTCGATTTTTCTCCAATACGGCTGACTTTTTGCTTTAGTGTTATATTGGTTAATTTTTTACTGTTTATTTTAAGCTTTATAACTTATTATTATATGTTTAAAATATTGTGAAACCAGTTTTTTGAGAAGAGAAGAAATAATTCTAACTGAAAATAGCCATAGTAAGTCATATACATTTAATTTTACAATTATTTTGCTTAAGTTTACTGCTGTCATGAAAATCTTCATGCAACTTCATGGAAAAATCTATCATAAACTTAATTTGTGTGATTGAATAGCAAACCTTGCATTTCGTTTCTAAACAATATAAGTATAATTCTAAGCAAAATAATGTATACCTCACTTAGGTAATTATGAGCACAATTAGTATTTTTATACACAAATACATATAATATATGTGAATTAGAATTGGATACACACACCTGAATTACGTTTAAAAGTTTCCGCTGTGTAATATTCTTATATCTGAGACTGTGTTATGAAAATTGGAGACTATAAAAAGCTTCGAAGAATAAGGCAATCAATAAAATGACTGTCTTTTATGTATTATTCATGTTACATCGTTTAGAAACACTAAAAGCCATTAAAACTTAATAGAACGTAGAGGAATATAGGATTATAGAATACAGCGAGCTCTTATAATCTTACCAACAATCATATTAAGTAAGTAATGTAGAGTTTAGAGAAAATCGATGTTTTAATCATAGAGCCTTGATTTTCGTTGTCTAGGATGTAAAAAGAATGCTAACTATCTGCCGTTCTTCCCGACATGTCATAGGAGACGACTAAGGGACTAGAGGTTAATATAATCTATTGGACGATGGGCTAGTAATCTGTCACCAATGTTCCATTATGACATCGCAACCCTAATATTCATGTTAAAAAGAGACCTGGGAGATATATCTCCTAAACTAAGAATACAACGAATGAAGGAACTAATATTACTTTCAAAAGACAAAACATCTTATAAATTATTAAATTAAATTAGTATCTTTATAAAAACATTTAAATCTATATGTATTATGTATAACAAACCGCCAACCATTCCGTGTCTTAAAACAGAACCGATTGCAGTATAAGCAAATTATAGATACGACACCAAAGTGGTAATTAAACTTCAGAGTAAAGTAACAGTGTAGCGTTAAACTATGAATTTCCAATCGCTCTATTGATTGACTTGTGAATTATTCAAGCGGTTTTCACAAAATAGACAAGAGCTAACTGTTACATCTATAATTCAGTTAACTTTTATAAATGGTCGGAACCTTGGAATATATATCATATGTCACCTTTAGCTCTACATATAGCTATGTATTTCCTATATGTATTTATCTATATATTAGTTAGAAGTTACTAACTAGTGTATAACAGAAAATAAATCCATCGTTTTGTCAACCTTCAAACGGACAGATGGGTTAGAGTGCGTTTTTACATTTATTATAATGTTACAATTTGTAAACTAATGTCCCTTATTCTCTCTTATATATTTCTTAGCTTAAGTTACTTTATTAAAAGTTATCAGTCTGTCAGTCTTAGTTAGAATTGACTATGGTTGAATTCTCGAAAGGAAATCTTGGGCATTAAAACTGTCCTAGTAATTTTTAGACGTAAATAAGACTTATAATGAATATTTTCAGTATTATTAAGAATCGAAGAAAGAAAATTACTCCTAATTCCCTAACTCGTCATTTCAGTATCTTACGGCAGCTGGTTACATGTCTAGAAAATCCCCGATTAACTCAAAGTATTGTGAGAAATATTTGATGAATTTCCAACGACCTATCCTAATATCGCATCCTAGAGAAAGATAACTACATTTTAAGCCAACAGTTAATATTATTTATAGAGTTGCAAAAATAGTTTGTATTTTGAAATCCTCTATTATTCAGGTCATATCTACTTTGGTTCACGGAAAAGCCGTTTTGTTGAGAATATTTCATGCATGGATATCCCAAATACCTTTTTGGGTGGATAGAAGTTAATTGGACCAATTGCATGATCTAATAGATTCCAATTAGTCCTTATTCGCCAATGAAAGGTCCTGAACTTATTTCATATGCAGAATACTGCAATTCATTAAGTGATTTATGAATTTGATATAATAGTAACGGATATAGTTTATATATGCAAAAATCATATTTAAATTAAATTAGTTAGTATGCCAAGATCGTGAATATTACTTTTGCGTTATATTCTCCTAGTATAGCGAGAAATGGGCGTGAATTTACTGTTTGTGTATTTATAATATTCAGTTCGGTAATTGCTGTGTGAAATTTGTCAATTAAATATATTCACTTTGAACGGTACACACTAATTTATACTATTTGTTATAACATAAATATTAATCTCATTATATCTTTTTCACATAAGATAAATAATGCAAATAATGAAATTGTGTGGTACTCACTTGCTGAAGAGCGGGTGCCACAGCTGGTGCATGGGGTCGTGCGGGTGCGCCGGCAGCTCCCCCAGCGGAGTGGTGCTGCCCACCTCCTGCTCGCCGCTGCGCCACGCACCCGCCGCGCCCAGGGGCGGCGCTGCCGAGGAGCTGGAGTGCCTCCGCCCCCCCGCGCTGCCCCCGGGGCTCGCGCCTGGCTCCAGTAGGTTCTGCAAACTCTTGACGCTGATCCTCGGCCGCGGGGACTCCTGGCTTGCGCTCCTCTGAAGCTCCGGGTGCTTGGTGGCGCCCAGGTAGTTGTTGTTCTGGTAGAAGGGCGACGTGGGGCTCTTCTGCGGGGTGGTGCGCGGCGACCGCTGCCCGCCCAGCGAGGGGCTGTAGTAGGGGATCTGCAGCGAGGGCAGCGGCGCCGGCGGACGAGGCACGAACCCGCCCTGCGCGAACGGATTGGGAGGCACGGGCGCGCACAGGCCGCCGAAGGGGCTGGGCGGCGCCTTGCCCTTGGTGGAGTGCACGAACGGGTGCTGCAGGTCCTTGAGCTGCGCCTCGGCGGAGGCCTTCTGCCGCAGCGCCTCCTGCCACATGGCCAGCTGCAGCCGGCTCTCGTACTCGGCGCGCGCCGCGTCCACCGCTCCGTAGGGGCTGACGCCGTAGCCGCCGCCCGCCAGCGCCTTGGCTAGCTCGTTGCCTTGGGAGCAGGCGACGGCGGCCTCCAGCTGGCTCAGATAAGGCAGCCACAGGATCTGGTTGAGCGCGGCGCTGGTGGCGGCGTCCACGTCGGCGGCGCTGGGCTCACGCCGCGCCTTCTCCTTCTCGCGCGGACGGTCCTTCTCCTTGTGGGCGTCACGCATCGGGTGCAGCTTTGTGCGCGCGTCGTTCTCCAGGATGCTCTGCAGCTGCGCCAAGGAGATCACCAGGATGTCGGGGTCCCTGAGCAGATGCGGGTGCGCCAGCGCCTCGGGCAGCCGTAGCTCCGGCCGCTGCAGCAACAGGGCGGGCACCTCCTTAGCGGGCGCCGCCAGCACCGCGCCCAGCCGCCCTTTGGGCACGAGCAGGGGGTCCGGCACGAACACGTCGCGGCCCACCCGCAGCCACCGCAGCTGCTCGAGCGGCGACCACTCCTTGTCGGGGCCTGCGTGGGGGGCGCCCTCCTCGGATGGTTCTCTCTTGGTGCGCTTGTGCGGGGGCTCCTGAGCGGGTCGCCGAAGCTCGTCAGAGCAACTGGTGACGGTGGGGCTGGCAGACTTGCGGTGCTTGCCCAGGTTCATGGGCTCAGGCTGATGGCGCGAGATGGTCACCTCCGAGGTGTACATGCGAGGTGACGGAGACGACAGCAGCGACTCGAGGAAGGCGGCCTGCTTGGCGGGCGCCTTGGCCTGCGGCGGAGGCAGCAGCTCTGGCGACGAGGGCACGGCCGGGATGCCGCTCGGCTGCGGAGACTGCATGGCGTCCGACTCCCGGGAGGGCACCCGCGGTGGCACCTCCACTGCCTTGGGCGACCAGCGGCCGCTGCGCCGAGGCATCGTGAGGTCCTTGGGCGTTTCGTCCGATCGCCGGACGCTCAGGTCGGTGGGCATCATCTCTTCGGCGCCCTGCTCCGGCTCCGGGACAGAGGGCTCGGCCACCGCCTGCGCCTCTTCCGCGGCCACCGCTTCGTCAGGGTGCTCGTCGGGCATCTCGATCTCAGTCTGCGGAGGCTCCGGAAGCACGGTGCTCTCCGCGGGTGGCTCGGGCGCCTCTTCGGTGTCGAGGACCGTGGCCTCTGGCTCCACCTCCTGTTCCGCGGCGTACGCCGTCTCCTCCTCTGGCACCGCGGGCGTGTTGGAAGTGTTGGGCGTGGCGGGCGCAGAGCCGCTGCCCTCGTCGAAGTGCGCGGAGGCGTCGTGCAGCGTGAGCAGGCCGTGCGCGGCGCAGATGTTGGCGCTGGCGGGGGACTCGAGGCGCTCGATGATGTCGTCCACCACGTGGTGGTGCGGCAGATGCTCCTCCACCAGCGACTGCAGCAGCTCCTCGTCGTGCTCCCCGCCCACGCCCAGCGCCTCCAGGTAGTGCGCCTCGCTCAGCGTCTCGAACAGGTCCTCCCCGCGGGACTCCTCGGCCGCCCTGGTGCCGACCTCTGCGCCCATGGGCGCCTGCTGCTGCTGGGCGAACTCGAGCTCTGCCACCGCCAGCAAGTTGTCCAAGGGGGTGGGTTCAGGCGGGGTGGCGGGTCGCTCGGCCGGGGCGGTGGCGGGCGACCGTAGCGGCGAGGGCAGCGGCGACCGGAGCGGCAGCGGGGCCGCCTCCGCCTCGCTGGCCCTCCGCGGAATGGTGATGGTGTGCGAGGGAATGTGCGACTCGATGTCGGGCGCCGAGTGCCTCTCGCGGCGGTGCCTCTTGCGGTGCGCCCGGTGCCTCTCGCGGGCTTTGCGCGGCTCCTCGTCCGGCGGCGGCGGGCTCAGCTGGATGCGGTTGTAGGTGTCGGTGCGCGGGATGACCCGCCAGCCGGAGGCGGTGCGCGCGATGCGGATGCGGTTCCTCGGGTCGTAGTCCTCGCAGCGCACGTCGTGCAGCTTTCCGTCGCGGGTCTCGGCCCACACGAAGAGCGGCCTCAGCGCCGGGGCTGCGTCGGGGCGGGCGCGGGTGCGTCGGGCGGGCGGCGGGCTGCCGCTGCGTGGGGCGCCGCCGCCGCTGAGCGCCCGCGAACTCCCTTGGGCGCGCCGCACGGCGGGAAACGACGACCGCGCGGACGCGGCCCCTCGCCGGAGTGAGCGCCGCGCCCCGCGCGATCGATCCTCGCGCCGCCGCCGCCCCGTGCGGACACGCCCTCCGCCCGCCGTCGGGCTGCACTCTCCCGACCTCGCTGCCGCTTCCCTGATCGGCCGAACACTTCTGCTGCCACCACTTTCCCAGAGCATAAACGCAACCGACACAGAATGGCTCACATAAAACAACTCACACTCGCTGGCTGGGCCCCGGCACGGGCTGATCGGCACTGAACTGCACTCGCGTAGCGCGGCTGTGGGTAAACAGTGGCGAGAGCGAGGGGCGGCCGCGTGGTGCCACCTGAGCCGGCCGCGGCGCGACTCCGTACTAACGCAGGCACAGGCGGCGCGCACCCACCGAGGGAGCGGAGGGGTCCTTGCTCTCTGCCGCAGCTTCCGCTTCTGGCCAAGCGGGAGAGATGGCGCCACTTCCGACGCACGACCCACTCGCTACAATCAACTGCACATACAATATACGTGCAAAATAAATACTATCAAGTAAATACCCTGGTTCAATGAAATTACTTGGAGATAAAGTTTTTACACACTGAATCATGTACTTGAATGATAACCTTTCTTAATTTAAATGGAAAAGGTTCCATAGAGCCTTTTGGCAACTATGCACGGCCCTATAAAATTAAGAATATTGTTGAATTATATCCAACTTACTGCATACATCCGAAAGCAGCTGATTACTGGTTTATTAAACATTCACTAAGGACAAAAATCTATACTTCATATTATGTTATTGCATATTATGCAATATATATATATATATATATATATATATATATATATATATACACGCAGCGAATAAAAATATGAATATATACCTAGTATGTAGGTTTTATGCGATGAAGATTTCGACTATTATAGTCCCTATAATAGTCGAAATCTTCAGCCGCGCTTACACAATTACATCAAATAATGATTGTCAAAACATTTTCCGATTACGGAAATAAAGGCAGCTAGTCAGCATTCAATATACGTCACAACTTGCACGGACTCTATCGTTAATCCGCTATGCCCCAATTAATTGACCTCATATAGTATAATTCGATTTATAACGTTGGCAAAGCCAAAGCGTTAAATTGAACATTATTTTTAGTATACGTAAACCACAATCCAGTTTTGTGCTAACATGGGACGTGCTAAAATGTAACTAGCTGCCGTTTATGTTTTCTGAACATGTTATCTACATTTAACTATTTTTATTCTTGATGGTTAAGAACTGTATTTATAATATTCATTCACATCCTTTAATTTATTTCGCAGTGGTCAGAATCTTAGAAATATGTAAACATCCCTTTAGTTACTTATTACCATGAATATAGGGATAGAGAGGTCATATGGAACAACGGTAACAGCTTTCTAGCCAATAAATTCATCCATTAACCCCTGGTCCCTTAGTCGCTTCCTGCGATATGCTGGGTAGAACGGCAACTAGTTAGCATTATGTATTAATAGAACGAGTTAGAGATTACTATATTAATTGTTTTAACAATTTTTAATTATATATTGACAACTTAAACTATTCGAAGAATTTCGGTAAGATTCCATTACAAATCACTTACTTACTGAGTTTGTATATTTTGTAAAAGTAGGTTCCAGTTAATAAAGTGCAGGTACCACTAGAAAATAAAACCTTCTCTAATAATGAATTATATTTACATCTCAGACTTACTCGGACCTAATAGACTTAATACAGCGATTACTATCTAAGTATAGATCTCACCCACTCTTTGACATCAAATCCACTAATTATCTCTGGATCTTCTATTTCTAAGGAATGGAGGGTGTTAACACCCACATCGAGAGTCTTAAATGTATCTCGACGTAGATTAATAGAACACAGAGTTAAGAATGAAATATAGATAGATACAACGTATGGAAACCTATTATTTATTTATTATATGAATATATTTATTCATATAATAAATAAATAATAGGTTGCCATACGTTCTGCCGTACGGCTGGGTTGTATAACTTCATATTATGTTAATGATATATAAATATAACTATGAGTTTATAATTTTGTTGTTCTCCCGTGCTAGACTGGGACATGAAAAGTATGCTAACTAACTGCCGTTCTTCCCGGCATGTCGTAGAAGGCGACTAAGGGACTAGGGCTCAATGGAATCTGGTCAGCGATGGGCTAGCATAGCACATGATATTACAACCCTGGACACACCGCAGAGTCGTGACACAGGGGTCCCGACCCTGCAGTGTGGGAAGATACGGGGGATAGCCTATAAACGAACCTAGCCACCAATAAGGTGTGTGTACCTAACTGGCCCTAAGTCCCTATAGCCTAACCCGAATATATACTTATATATAATAACTGTGGAGTGGTGTGTCAGGCGTGTGGCGCGTGGATGTGAGGCAGCCGGAGCCACCAGGCATAAAGTGTGCCTAGCCGTGTGTAGTGCCTAACGGTAGGGAAAGCTACGCCTCTAGACCTAAAGGCGCAGCCGGGAGCCTAGGTTGGGGGATCAAAGGTTAGGTATGAGGATTTTCCCGTAGCTGGTGAGCCAGACTCAGCGCCACCATTTGAGACTGAAGGTGTCTTTGCCACTACGGGAGGAGAGGTGAAGAAATGAGAACGCTACAAGGTTCGTAACGATCTAGTTTATTGATTAAAATTCAGTCTTTATATACAATAATCGATAACGAGTGATTGACGTCAATGCTACTGCCGCCGCCTCCCCGCGGACTCGGAGCTGCTGCCGCTGCATTTGCTGACTTGCAGTCTTGCACCGCTGCCATCACCGTCACTGCGCCAGATCCTCGTCAGCATCTTGGTGGCACCTTTCTGTGGTTGGCGTCAGCATTCTAACACTGTGGCCAAGAGCACTGACCTCGGCCGGCGCGGTATGTCCACGTGATCGTGGACATTTTGGGCCCCGCCAGAGATGGATTGCATCTGGCAGAGGCCGCCCGGGGCTCCCAGGCGGTGGTGAGGCAGGTGGAGCGGTGTCCGGCTGCGTGGCTGCAGGCTCCAAGGCTGCCGGTCTCCTCCGGCGGGGGCGGCTGCGGATGTTCAGCATCAGCATCTGGCCCGCCACTCGCTGCTCGCCGTCCCGTTTTTGTTGTTCTGTATACATAGAGAATAAAGAAAGTTAAGTAACTGCTCGTACGGTTTTGCAGTGCGGTTGGTTTGTGTTATATGAGTATGTATAATATGATCATATTCCGCAAGCTGCCTATGTGCATTTCCTTGCGGTTTGTCTTGGTTGGCTTGTGCGTTTTCCGTAAGATGCTCATGTCCGCTTTCTTGCGGATTGTAGAAGTCATGTCTAGTTTAAGTAGTTCGCTGGTTAGTGGTAGTTAGTCTAGTATAAGGAGTATAAGTTTCCCGAGGGTTGCTCGTTGTATGCTTCCTCCCGGCAAGTAGTCGTCGTGTCTGGTTTGTACGTTTTCCGAGGGTTGCGTCTGTTTGCTTCCTCCCGGGTAGTCGGGGTAGTTTCCCCTTAGTAGTTTTCCGAAGGCTGCTCGTGTATGCTTCCTTTCGGATTGTAGTCGTCGTGTCCGTTTTGTAAGTTTTCCGAGGGTTGCGTCTGTTTGCTTCCTCCCGGGTAGTCGGGGTAGTTTCCCCTTAGTAGTTTTCCGAAGGCTGCTCGTGTATGCGTCACCTTAAGGAGTGTAGGTCGTCATAGACATTCCGTCTGGTTAAATTTGCTCACCAGAGGGTTTTTGTTCGTCCAGGTATATGTACGTTTTTCCCATATTCGTCTTGTTACTGTAGGAGGCCGTTTGTGTTATCCGATACCATCTTCGTTCTTCCCTACGTTTTCGAAGCTTTCAGTCCCTATCCTACAGCTAATAACTAACCTAACAAGTACTGCTGTCTCCTGCACCCCTCGGTCCGGGTTTCGCGACTACTCTGCTAGTTGGGGGATGCCGCTTGTGGCAAGCCAACTAACCAATTCGCACCCGGCGAGAGATGTCTACAGAATCCAGCACGTACTATCGAGTCTAACAAAGCCACAACCCGACGCGGTTGATACGCCGAGCCGTGACCTTGCGACCACCAAAACTATCCTCTACCCTAAGGGGGATACGCGTTTGGTCTCGAGTTGTCATCGCGGTTTTAGTTCAGTTATTATTTAAAGTTACGTTAAAGTTTATTCAAAGATAAATCCAAGTAAAGTTAAGTTAAAGTATATTCAAAGTTACGTTACAATTTAATTAATTATTCAAATTAAAGCAATTTAAGTGAAATAGTATCACCATAGGGGTGGAAAGAAAAAGAAAAGCGAAGGACCATGGACACACCGCAGAGTCGTGACACAGGGGTCCCGACCCTGCAGTGTGGGAAGATACGGGGGATAGCCTATAAACGAACCTAGCCACCAATAAGGTGTGTGTACCTAACTGGCCCTAAGTCCCTATAGCCTAACCCGAATATATACTTATATATAATAAATGTGGAGTGGTGTGTCAGGCGTGTGGCGCGTGGATGTGAGGCAGCCGGAGCCACCAGGCATAAAGTGTGCCTAGCCGTGTGTAGTGCCTAACGGTAGGGAAAGCTACGCCTCTAGACCTAAAGGCGCAGCCGGGAGCCTAGGTTGGGGGATCAAAGGTTAGGTATGAGGATTTTCCCGTAGCTGGTGAGCCAGACTCAGCGCCACCATTTGAGACTGAAGGTGTCTTTGCCACTACGGGAGGAGAGGTGAAGAAATGAGAACGCTACAAGGTTCGTAACGATCTAGTTTATTGATTAAAATTCAGTCTTTATATACAATAATCGATAACGAGTGATTGACGTCAATGCTACTGCCGCCGCCTCCCCGCGGACTCGGAGCTGCTGCCGCTGCATTTGCTGACTTGCAGTCTTGCACCGCTGCCATCACCGTCACTGCGCCAGATCCTCGTCAGCATCTTGATGGCACCTTTCTGTGGTTGGCGTCAGCATTCTAACACTGTGGCCAAGAGCACTGACCTCGGCCGGCGCGGTATGTCCACGTGATCGTGGACAAACCCCAATATTCATGCTAAAAGTGACCTTGACCACCACCCCAAAAGGGATTAGAGGACGAGAATGTATATGTACCTACAACATTTTATTTATTAATTATATGAGTATAGTGTGTTCCGTACGGCTGTGTAGTATGTATGCTTCACATGTTAATAGTATATGAATTAATGTATATATTAGTTTATAATTTCATTGCATTTTACTTATATGTTTTATGCAACGAATTAGAAATTAAGTGCCTCTTAATCTGCATAATAAATATATATTAAAAACCTACTACATATAGACATTCACGTCTTTTAATCCTTTCGCTATGGACATTATCTCGGAGATATAATGGCACGTTGCTAGCCCAATAGATTAAATTAACCCCTACGTATATTTCAGATTGAATCTGACTTAGTAAATCGCTTGCTACCTAATCCGCAATATTGTAGCACGAATAGTTAAAAGTTTTCTTCCCGGCATGTCATATGAGGTGACTAAAGACCTGGGGTTTATGAAATTTATAAAGCGATCGACTAGCAACCTGTCATTAATTTTTCATATAAATGCCAGCAATCCCCCAAATCCGTAAACATGCTAAGCGAATACGTTTGCGTGGTTCTATCCAACCTTAAAGGGTTTAAGGGACGGTCAATATATATGTAATTAAGTCAGTAAGTGTAGTGGTAGTGAACTGCAAAAGTTTTCACTACCACCTACCAATTTGGGTAATATCTGATGATACACGCTTTGAGATCGACAGGATCTGGGGTTTCGGTGATAATAATAATAATATCTTTATTGAGACATCCACATCAATTACATACAATATTCAACATACAATAGAATTCATAAACAATAATTGGAATACATAATACACAACACATAAAATTACATTTCAAATATGATATCACATAGCTAGTAGTAATCTCAAAAGGCGTCAATACAATATGTCAATACTAAAGACTTACTAACCGGAAAGGGTTAACCATCTAATTTAATAATAAAAGCATTTATTTACAGCCACACAAACATACACATTACAAAAAAATTAAAAACAAACTTACAAACTAGGGGGTATAGCTTGTGCATGTTATTGTCTCAGCAAAAAGGTTTTAACTCAGCTCAGTATTACGTTTGGTGGCAAACGCAACGCTGATATTATGTAAGAACCAACGAGAGGTCAAAATTAACAATAAGAGCTTAATAAACATATTGATTTATACAGTATTTGTCCTAAGTAGAAAAAGGGCAAAATCCTAAGTACATGTTTGCTTACACGGGTTGAACTCTACTAATCATTTTAGGCAAAGTCGTAGTTTAGTAGAATTGCAATCGTACTTTAAAAGTAGCTCAATGTCGAAAGACAGTTTTGCTACTCCACTGACAACTTCACACAGATGAACTACTATCGACATACGATTGCGATTCTAAACTAAGGTAGGTATTATCTTAAATGAAGGCCCCAGGAGTCACGTGATTTTATAATGTTTCAGGGTAAACAAACTGAGAGATAATACAGTTTCATGTAGTCTTATGACTTTAGTTTTATTTCATCAAACATCTGTCTACCTTTTCAGTGCGCACAAACGTAATACTATTTGGAAATAAAACACAACATCTAATAAATATCACAGCCATTTATTTGTACAAAATACAAAAACGCCATCTAGGGCTCAAAAAAAACAACAATTAGTACTAAAAACATCCGTGCGAGTCGCCACTATCAACGTCAATTTACAAATTCTTTCTGGAACAGTATTTTGAGGAAATACATGGAGCCCATTGTTATAACTAGAAGTGTGAACATGCTCACGAGAAGCGCATGGTCTATATTACCTACGGGGACGTCCCATACTATTGGGTTATTAGGAACCTGCAACAAAAAACAAATTTACATTATAAAAAACAGACTAATTGTTACTTATACTTATGACTTATATATACTTATAATTTACAAATAAATTAAATACTCAAAACGGTGGAAAACCAAGGATTTTTCTATAAAAGCACAAGGATCCTGGTAAAACATTTTTGCTTGACAACCGTAAACTCTTTTGAGATAGTTACCGGTTTGAACAGGCTAATGGCCTGACTTAGAAATTTGTATATTTGAACTACACTTTCTAGGATATAAATTTTTGTAATTATTTTTTATTTCTTGCTGGCGTCATCTGTGATACTTATTTTAAACTAATTGCAACTTAAGTTTCTTTCTGTGTGTGGCGCTCTAATGCTCGGGATTTAAGAACAAATGCCCTAACGATTGAGCTACATCAAACTTTAGAATAAACTAAATCACTCACCATATTAACTGGTACACTACGCCAGTGGCACATGGCACTACTGCCTCCATTGCACAGTAAACGCACTGATCTGGGCACACTTGTAGTAGCATCCCCTAGGGTTAGGTGCGGACATCTTATGTACAAATTCGGTGCACTAATCACGTTTCTTGCCATCCTGAAAATTATGGAAAAACAATTTAATACTAACTATAAACAACAATCAAATACTATAACAACTGTCAAACCAAATAGATACATAGTCAGAGGTCCAAGTTACTAACAAACAATCCATGTGTCAGTATATAATAGGGTTTAGAATTTGTAACCAGGGTTTTTGTTGGTTATTCTCTGAGGTAGAGTTTCCAAACTGTACATTTAGAGACATCAATGTTTAATTAAATTTAACTTTGATAAGTTGTGTAAGAATTATACTTATCTTGAATGAAAATATTAATGTTATGGTGAAGGAAATTCCTATTTAGTGCTAGTAAATTTGTTTTACCACCTAACACATTGAGTACTATCTTATGATGTTAACACATTCATTTACAGTGGTCATAGAATCACTAACACCGCAATTCTGAAAGTAACATTTAAACTTTACCTTATTAGTGATAAAGACAGAGAAAAACAGTAGATTTTCTAAACCAACGGTAGAGTCATAGTTGTAAGACAACCAATGCCACTCAATATATTTTGACGTTCAATGAATGTACTATTACTGTACTTATAATAAAACTAGCGACCCGCTCCGGCTTCGCACGGATATAAAATATATAGCCTACTACACTATTTAATGGATGTTATTATACATATAAACCTTCCTCTTGAATCATTCTATCTATTAAAAAAACTGCATCAAAATCCGTTGCGTAGTTTCAAAGATTTAAGCATACAATGGGACAAAGGGACAGAGAAAGCGACTATGTTTTATACTATGTAGTGATTATCTTTTTTGAATTTTTGTAAGGTTTGAAAAGAGTATATTATGTACATTATACACTCACCCTCCGCCCACGACAGGCATATGGTATCTAGCGTGCACTGGCAGCCATAGATAAGACTTTTTGTCTTCTATATTCCCAATGAGAAACACTGACATGGGACTGGATTTTTCAGCCGGCGACTCCACATTCACTGGGATGGAACATGTTGCGTTTAACTGGAATTAGTATATAGAATAAATATAAGTACTTAGTGCTCATCAATTAAACTTATGAATAACCCTAGTTGGTTACAATGAAAATGATAATGTTAGTGATTTTGTTTTAATATTATAACTATATTATAGACAAAGACATACTCATTCACAACCATTAACCCTTGCGGCATAGTCAGAGGTTCAGGTATCCATCTCCACAATTGCGAATGTAAAAAACTAACTTTTAACTATATTAAACTATAACAAAATAATACATTCATACACATCACACTCAATTCCCTGTAGAAGAGTAGGTAGAGCTCACGGATCCCCATCTATGCCAATCCTGACAAACACTTTCTCTTCATTGACACTCATACACCTCCTCATACACACTCCGCGGTTATAGGTCTTCTACAATCACCGTTTTTCAATATGGCGACTAGCTGACTGTCATATCTTATGCCCCTACAAAATCATCTAGATTTTGAGTAATTTGTAAGATATGTGGATTCATAATCAGTATTTTATTTAGCATTTCTTGTAAAATCTGTGATTCACTATACACATAATAAACACATTATAGACGTAGTAATCCTTGTATTTAAGATATAAAGCAGATATATATAAAGCATATAGTCTATATAACAAGGACAATAGCCTATGCTTATCTGGTGAAAAACCAATA
>JAMBLF010001900.1:0-28403 GCA_030578115.1 Leucoptera coffeella
TATCGTACTGTGGAAGGAAATTGCCTCAAATCTGCTGGAGCCAACCTGAGCATTGGTCCTTCGCCAGTACCGAAACAGACACCAATAGATAAATTTATGAACATTATTACATAGTCGTACATATATTTACACATACATCTAAAACACGCATTTTCATGGATACAATACTTTCGATTGAATAATAACACCAAACATTAAACAACAGCGTTGCGAGGTTTGCCCCGTTCAGATAAAAAGTGATGTAGTGACTAAGATTGAAAAGGACATGCTTCGATGGTTTGGACATATTATGTGGATGAATGATAGTAGATTGACAAAAGAAATATATTATGTGAGTGAAGTAGAAGGGCGGTACGTAGGAGCCGGCCCAATAAGACATATTACAGTCAGATAGACGCTATATTGAAAAAGGGTGTCGTTAGGAGCATTTATAACAACCGAGTGTCTATGAAAAGATGTATGTGTGTCAATGAAGCGAAAGTGGTCTGTCAGGATCGAGACAAATAGTGATTCGTGATCTCTATATATGTATTCCCTGTAGAAGAGTAGGCCTTCTACAGGGAATCAAGCGTGATGTGTATGTATACATGTGTAAAACACATTAAAGCATTTTCAATGCCTAAGACTTGTACTTGTGTACTTCTTATTGTATTGTAAATGTTCTTTCTTAATGTACTTCTCGAAACTAGAACCATCGTCCATTAGCAATCCTAAGTTACCAGCATCACCGACCATTTCTATGGGGTGTCTTTATAACCAGGTGATTGATCCCAAGTACCTCATTTGTCTAACGAACTTCAAACAGAGCTCCAATTGCCATGATTTGGTATTGAAAAGGTTAAGACAAGGGATAATAAATGTTTTGATTTTCAATGAATGTACTGTACTTGTACTTATATTGAATAAAAACATTTGACTTTGACTTTGAATAACAGACAATTCATGAAAGGTTCAGTTTCGTAGAAATGTGAGCCGTATATCAGCCGAGTGTAATTAGAATAATGTTTTTTTATTTTTACGCAGGTCGCTATTTGTGTAACATTCTTGAAGCGTTATCAGATTACAGTATGGCACGTGTAACATTACTTGTTTTCATTTTATCTCTAAAGGGAAATACGGAGAATCACGTCTTCGGGATTGAATAGTTATTTATAGTTACATCGAAACCAATTTTCATTTGATATAACACCATTTACATTGTACCTTTTAATGATAAAATTATAAACCGTGATGAGTTTAAAAAAAATAGAAGAGATAAAAAAGGAATAATATTATAGTTTCTTATAGTATAAGTATAGTTTAAGCACCAAAAACATCAACCTAGTTTAAGCACCAAATACATACAGAGAGGAGGAGGTTTGACGACCTCCGTGGCGCAATCGGTTAGCCCAGGTTCGATTCCCGGTGGAGGCAGGAGTTAAGAACTACGTTTTTCTTCTGAATTCCAGCCTGGCCGTTGATTTTATATGATATATATGTATTTATCTAGATATAATAAGTATATATGTCTTAAATTTACGTTGATTCGTACCCTTAATACAAGTCTTAAATGTACTCAGCAAGGGGCTAGTTCAATTGGTGTAATAATGTCCAAATACCACATACATAGATACTGCTAAAAGTTTTAATGTTTCGTGGCACTAAGCCTAGTTAGGATCTTCTATATAAAAAAAAATGATGTTAGCAAGCCTCTTGCCCAAATATGTCATAACAAAATTATGATGATGGGGTACGCAGGGTAGTCCCAGGTTCGTAAGTACGTTACTGGAAAACATTTACAGCCTAAGCAAACTCTCACACTCTCATATACAATCAGCACTCAATGCGCCAGTTGGTAAGTCGTGGCCAGATATGAATATATGTATATATCTGGCCTTTAGCTTCATGTGGATAAAAATAAAAATTATATTCGGGTCCAAATGTTCTTAGGGTACTGATAGGTAGGACGGTAGGGAATTTGTGTTTTGTAGGTTCTGAATATCAGTCGCTAGAATCATATTAATTAGTCATATTTATTATCTTTTAATAACTTATTACGATCACAATCAAATAAAATAGCATCACATGCATGCTCAAGTTTTTAAAATTTTTAACTATCTATTTGTAACTAATGTGAATTGAGTGTATGTAAAATACAAATCATACCCTTTATCAAAATAATAATCAATTCTGTGTAAGTCATTTCGCATATATATGAAAGAAAGAGAAATAAAATCATATTTCTGTAAATAATTGACTATTAAAAATTAAGAGAGTGTGTATACATAAGTCGTGAAGCGAATGTATGTATGTAAAAATCTGAATTTTAATAGTAATATATGATTAAGCAGAAGACCATCAAAGGATAATTGACTTTTATGAATATTTTCATAATAATTTACAAAATTCAGGAGTGTTTATGAAATTCCTTTATTATCTTTGAAAATACAACCTTAAAGTAAGAAATAAGCTTCTAATTTACATTGGTTATTTTTACTTTAATGACAATATTATAAACTTAATGTTTCCCGTGCTTCAAATGTTCATGTTTTTCTTCTTGCTCGTGTTTTTTATGCTTTTTCAGCTCCTCAAGTTTCTCATGCTTCTTTTTCTTTTCAAGTTCTTTATGCTTTTTGAGTTCCTTCAGTTTTTCATGTTTCTTCTTTTTCTCAATTTCCTTCTTTTTCTTGAGATCCTCTAATTTCTTATGTTGTTCTTCTTTCGCGTGTCGTTTATGCTTTTTCAACTCCTCGAGTTTCTCATGTTTTTTTTTCTTCTCAAGTTCTTTGTGTTTCTTGAGTTCTTCATGTTTCTTGTGTTTCTTCTCTTTCGCAAGTTCCTTTTGTTTCTTAAGTTTTTCATGCCTTTTTTTCTTCTCGAGCTCCTTATGCTTTTTAAGTTCTTTCAATTTTTCATGTCTCTTTTTTTTCTCAAGTTCTTTGTGTTTTTTGAGTTCCTCTTTTTTCTTATGCAATTTTTCCTTTTCAAGCTCTTTCTTCTTTTTAAGTTCCTCATGTTTCTTCTTCAATTTTTCTTTGTGTAGTTCTTTCTTCTTTTTAAGTTCTTCATGTTTCTCATGTTTTTTTCTCTCCAGTTCTTTCTTTTTCTCAAGTTTCTTATGATGCTTATGTTCTTTCTCCACTTGTTTTTCATCAACATGGTTTACATTTCTTTTTCTATGTTTACACCTGACATTGTGATGACCATCAGGGCCAGAATGAGGGTGATGATGACCATGTCCATTGCCATGATGCACACCTCGGCCATTCTTACCCGATATACATTCTAGTGGATGAAGTATACACCAAAGCTCATGTAATTTCCATTTTTTCAATTCATTCACGTCTTTGATGGCCTCGTGGACTATTTCCTGGACCGGTCCGTGATGACCATTATGATGATGACCACTACCATGATGGTGATTTCCATGGTGTCCTGCATGATGATGTCCACCATGGTTTAGACCATGCTTGTGTATTATCTCCTCCACGAGTTCTTTCTTATCAATCGGAATGGTCGATTCCACTTCTAAAATATATGTGATCTGAAATAAGAAATGAAATTAATGCCTACTTATTATAAAGATATCTTTGAGTTGACTAGGCATTTTAAACGTTACTGAAACCTTGGGAAATTACAGAATTAATTTAATTCATTTCATAGCAGAAATCCTAGTGCTTTATACTATAATGATTAAGAAGAACATTTAATTTGCAATACCACCGGTAAATAATATTGTTCTTTTTAAATAAAAATAGACTAAAAATCACTATTATTCCTTATACCAGCTTCAGTTATAATAGTTATCTCACCGCAATCACCACCCATATTAGTGGTGGTTTCATATTTTTAAATTATTGACGGGTGTATTCACTTCACCCGCTTTCAATAAAGTAAACTGCAAAACATTATTATATTTTCTTTTATAACACCCTTTTCAGATATTCGTGAGTGAAACTGCACATTAATTGCAATTAACGTCAATCTCTTTATGGTTTAAAAAGTAATTAATTTTCTGTTCATTCTAAACTTTATTTATGTTTTTGTGATGGGTATGGCTCAGGTGGTAAGTTTAATCATTCGAAAACTAACAGGTTCATATTCGATGCCCAGCCGTAAATGTGTGTCAATAGAGATTAAAAAGAAATATAAGAGAACTAGTGCTTTCCTCGGCCAGCGTTTTAGCCTGGCTATTCAAAAGGCTGGTAGCTATCTTGGCACTATATTATGCGCTAGTGTCATAGTTGGCTTACTGTAGAACTACTGATTTGTTTTACTATGAAATTTTTATTTGAAAGCACAGCAGTTTAAAGATTGAGTGCATAATTATTGTTAATTTTTTTTGTCAATAAAGTTAATCTAAGTATATAGTTTAGTTAATCAATATCTAAGTGCGTTTCAGCATTTGCGAAACACATCATTATCACGATCACGACGAAATGGGAAAAAATCGATAGGGAATCTGCCTCTTTTTCGGAATTAGCAGTAGTCAGCTCCTTTCATATACGAGTACAATGTTTGATGTGGCCATAAATATATATTAATATTCGGTTTTTCAGTTATTCAGTATAAATATAATATGGCATATACTTGAGATTTAAATTTTTTTATCATTAATATTATGAATTTGTGGCTACATGATCGCTATGTAATATAAAATATAAACAGTAGGCATTATTATAATTTATTACTCATGAGGTAGGTTTTTACTGCTATTTTTTCATTTCTTTCTGGGTTCATATACTTCCGAGGTTACTGATCATCACATAGACATTGCAACCATTATTCTTAGTTGAATAAATACCATATGGTATCCAGCGCCTAAGGTCGTTTTTTAATGGCAACATTTTTGCCTATTGATCGTTCTCTGGCTCTGACTATTGCCTATTCTAAAGATCACTGATTATGAAAGAATCACCCAAGTAGTGAAATTCAAGAAAAGAGTTCCACGTATTTCATGTATTTTAATTTCTGATAAAGGAAAATATATATTTATGAAACACAAAATCCATAGGAACAACTTAGTTACCGAATTCTTTGTGCCACTGCCTGAGTCACTTACTTCTGCATTTCAATAATTGGGTGGTTCACGTGCAAGTATAGTATTATTAACTTAAAACTGAAAGCAATATTATTTGACGACCTCCGTGGTGCAAACGGTTAACCCTTTTAACGCTAACCGTTAGATTGAGAACTACGCTTTTCTTCTGCTTTCCAGAGTGATCGTGGTTATATAATTATGTATTTCTTAAATATATGTTGACTAGCACCATTCACAGAAGCCATAATCGAATTTACCAAGAGGGTTGTGCAGTTGGTGTAATAGTGTCCCAAATATTACCTACACAAATTATCCAATATACGAAAATAAAGGATCTTCAGGAATAATACAGATCTAAAATTAAAACTTGCGCTATATAAGGTAGGCCACAGTTTGCGTGCCCAACACAGCAATGGCAAAGATAAACCATATACTCAGTATCTAATGTGAAATAAAAAACTGTGTCTCCAATTTTGAGCACTGACTATTATATTTTTCCGAGGAATAGAGAGGTTTTCTTACGTTGTGTACTGATACAACAAGACCTTAAACTCCTCTGTTATACATTTACCCACATCCTTTCACCCCTTTTAGGAGAGACAGAGCGTCCAAGATAAAAATAACGCATTAAATAATGTAGCAAGTAACATGACTTTAATAAACTACTTTTCATTTTATTGTATTTTTTTATTACAGTTACTACATATTATGAACACAGTTATTTTCTACTTCAGTGTTTATGTTCTTCCTTTTTATAATGTGTTTCTTCTTTGCCTTTTTTATCTTCTATCTTCCCATGACCCTCTTCCTTTTTGCCCTTCCCGCCATGATGTTTAGGCACATGCTTACATTGATGAGGATGTAAGAGACAGATCAGTTTCTGTACTTTCCATTTTTTTAGTTCTTCCACATTTCTTACTACCTCATGAATTTTCCCTCCGTACTTGTGAAGGATCTTCTCTATTAGAGCCTTCTTGTTCAAATGGGTGTTAGAATCAACCTCTAAGAAGCATAAGACCTATAACAAAGGGACACATAAATAGATGACTTTATTAAACAAATGACGTGTTATAGGGGTAAAGTGCATAGTGTCTTTATCCCAATTGTGACTTTAGTTGTCTTCAACAATGTCACAGAGATACTAAATACGAGTATGTTGAGGTCTAACCATCCTGAAAAGGATGAAATTACTTGACTATATATATAGGTGAGCCTTGACAACGGTGAGGGGAAACATCGTGTGGAAACCTACCTGTTCCCCGAATAGTCAGTGCTTGTGAACAGTGACATGGCAGGAAAGACTGGTGGTAAACCTGTCACATTGGGTATTCACTATCCGGTCAACAAATTGGTTTGAGGTGGCCATAGAATTTGACTGCAATTGCGGTGATCTTCAACCGAACTTCTAACTACCCTGCAAGGGCTTATCGTTTGAAAGCGTCTTTACATGTGGGTATATTGTGTACGTAGCGTACTTACCACGATCAACCCCAAAATAACTGCTATCCTCATAGCTATTTATCACTGATCTTTCAGTAGTTGAACGGGATTCAGTGCAGTGTAAATCAATGCAGTGTAATGCAGACATATTCACTTTCTTATATAAAGAGTTTCCTAATACATCGTGATTTGCGATAACATTAAGTTATTAAAGTATTACGTATGTTTAGCTTACAAAGCAAGTATATGTCACGAAGGCATTAAAAGTAAATAAAAAATAAAAGTAGATACATTAAGATGCAAATTGTGATTATGTTTTGTGTTTCTAAAAAAGCTGTGTTACTAAGAGTGACTGATTATGTTCGAAGTTACCGTGAACAGGTAACAAAAAACGTGTAAATACTAATTAGAATTACCTAATCTTAAAAATAGTCTTCTAAGAATATTTTCCTAACCGCAGATCTTATGTTTTACATAATGTTATTATGAAATTGTTTATAATAAACGTATGAAACACAAAAAAGCTTAAGTGACAAGTGCTCTGGATGAAGATTATTGTAATAAAACCAACTAATTACAGAAATTCTTATATTTTCTACTTTAACTTATATACCTACTTATACTACATTACAAAAATATAGTAATTATGACTTTTCTGATACGAGTCAGACACAAACTCACAACTCTTAAGACTTACTTATTTCTCTTTCTAAATTTGTTTAGTATCTTCAGTACCCATTTTCTTCAAAGTTCCCTGACTCCCCCATTTAAAGTTCCCGGTGGGGCCACACTGGCGGTTTGGGGAGTGTCTTCCACTGTACTTGGGGGAGGGGTCCACGCCTGACAGACACAAGTGGGGCCAACACTCCCCTGGCCACCTTGCCCTAACTGACCATTACCGTACTGTCCTTGGTTATTCTGATACTGGCCTTGTTGGTTTTGATACTGGCCTTGTTGGTTCTGATACTGGCCTTGGGGAATTTGATACTGGCCTTGTGGATTTTGATACTGAGGTTGGTTAGGGAACTGGCTTGTACCTTGGTTCTGTGGGTACTGTGACTGGGGTATTAAAGGACTTGGCTGCTGAGTTTGCTGGTAAATTGGGTACTGGTTCTGGTTTGATGTCTGGATGTAGTTACCCTGGTTGGAGCCGTAGTTTTGACCGGGTTGGTACATTCCCTGGTTTGGTCCTGACGGTTGCGGGTAATAATTGTTCATGGGTTGTGGATAGTTGGGCTGGTAGCCTCCGGAGAATTGACCCTGGAGTTGCATCTGGTTCATGCCCTGTTGCTGGTAGTTCCCTTGGAGCCAGGGTCCTTGGTACCCCTGTTGAACTTGACTCTGCTGTTGATAAGAACCTTGGACTCCTGGTTTGTTCTTATGGCTCTGAATCATGTCCAGTATTTTTTCTGGTATGTGGTGTCCAGTGCGACCGTCCTTGTAAACGAGCTGGCCAAAGCATATTGGCAAAATGATGAGGAGCTGGAACAAAAGTAAGCGTTTAGAAAACTATGAACCAATATCAAGTAGATAGATTAATCTATGCGCGGCGCGGTGATGAAATTATCATTTATTAAGATTTGGATAAGTCGTCTATGGTGCGTCAACAAAGTCAGCAGCTCAGTGAAAGTTGAAAATACAAATAATTATTTTCGGCCGAATATTTAGTCAATTGTGATGCCAAACTGGCTAAATATGTTCGCTTTGGGATAAGATTTGGATCCTCAACTGGAACGAACCGAAGAACAAGGAAGAGAGCAAGGAATTGGAGCATCGCTTTCGTTTTTCTTCGGTTGTAGCGGCTGGTGGCGTTGGCGTTACCATGGCGATGGAATACCAAGAAGTTCAAACGCCGTGGCATCAGTGTTTGTACTTCAGCCGACATAACCTTAGTGGTGAATGGCATAATAAAGAAAGAAAAAAAAAAAAGATTTGGATGCAATTGGTAAAATTTTGTGGTAGGACACAGATGTGCTAAACCTACATTTTAAAATAGTAAGAATAACAATTCTTTTTACGTACATATATATATACCTATAATCAGATAGACAGAACCTCGGAAAATCCTCAGTCACTCACCATAATTTACTGGAGTTGTAGTGACATTAATAAGCGTTTTTTTTGTAACGGAAATTAATACTATTATAATTTCTCAGACTATGTTACCAGCATATACATTACATACACATTACGCCATAGCCCTAAACGGTAAATAGACATAATAAATTAGGTAATAAAGGCTACTCACCGATACTATGACGTTGGTTAGTCCCATTTTGAGTTCCACTGATTCCGGGTGCAAGGTGCGAAGGAGTTTACCATCTTATCTGCCAAGGGCACGCTTTTATACCAAAAAGTTTGGGTCACCATTATTATCCTGTAGGGCTGCCACACATTATAAGTGGAAATATTATTTTTCGCAAGATACTTTATTTAAATAATGTGTTTATCATAGTATTTCTTTTACATTAACTTATAATTTTCTTGGTTAAGTAGAGGTAATTAAATATTGTATTAATAAAATGTTAAAAGGACGTTCATTGTATTCATTTTCAGAGACTGTGTAAGTTAGGACATTGAGATGTAAAATAGTAAATACTTTCATACATCATGTAGGATTTAAAGTTACACATATCACTTGTTTCCCTACACAGGGATGTGCAGAGATCACGGATCCCTTGATCGTTTCATTGACATCCATACGTCCTTTTATAATAATTATGTATTATATCTCGACATTTTTTAATCTATTTTTCTTTGTTTGAGAAAGGTAATAAAGAACGCATACATTTATGAATACGTTCTTTGTTCTCTATCGGGGTGGACAGATCCTTGAAGATATAATATCTCCTAGTATATTGGGGTTGCAATGTCATAATGGAACACTGGTGACAAGTTGCTAGCCCATCGTCCAATAGATTCTATTTACCCCTAGTTCCTTAGTCACCTCATATGATATGCCGAAAAGAACAGCGGCTAGTAAGTATTCTGTCCCACTAGCCCGAAACTAAAAATAGAATTTAATTAAGATTGAAATATTTTTAACTAACATAATACTTCGATATAATTTATTATTACATTTCTCTATTGGCAACCCTAGAGGGTGAGGAATAGCGGTGCATCAGGTCGATTGAGTGCATGCAGGCTGACATGATGATTGAGGATGGCCCTGCACGCTGCAAGCGCCCCCTAGGGATGTTCTTAGCGCACTGGTTTTATCGAAAATATTAAGGAGCTAAAATGTTGGTTGATTAAATATATCCTTTTTAGTAATAGCAAACAGAATAGATAATAGAATATTCAAAAATATTACTTTATGGACACGATTTATAGCAGTTAAGTCAAAATTCATGATTAATAGCAAACGGGACTTATCGCGTATGTTTTTAAATAATAAAGTTACCTTTATTAACCCGACGTTTCGGCTACGTTGCAGCAGCCATGGTCACGGGCAGACTGACGACGCATATTTCTTCGCCTCCAACGCAGCGCCCTGTCAGATTCTTCTCCGACTACCCTCACTGCTTCGTTATTATTAAACACACGCGACCTACACACTACACTCACAGTATCTTGTGGCTTCACACGATCATGCTGAACCGAATATCGATCTATCACGGTATTCCACGCCGAAGACAGTTTGTAACCTCCTTCACGATTGAATGTACTGTGCTTTTTTATTTCAATCGCCTCGCGTACAATTCTACTGTAGTATCGGCGTTCATTAGAGAGCACAGTGGGTTTATGAAGCTCAATCCAATGATTTGAACCCTCGTTTAGTAGATGTTCGGCTATTGCTGACCTATTGGTATCCAATTTCTTGACCGCTGCAATGTGTTCCTTCACTCTGTCCGCTATAGACCGTTTGGTCTGTCCGACGTAAGATTTCCCACAGCTGCAATCAATCTTATACACACCCGGTGTTTGGTACGGGATTACATCTTTAGGTGTTCTCAGAAAGTCTGTTACCTTCGAAGATGGAACGAAAATAGGCTTGATCGAGTAGTTCTTCAAGACTGTTCCAACTTTGTCTGTAACACCCTTCACATAAGGCAGGAACACCGGCACGCGATCCACACACGGGGGTTTCTTTCTTTTGGATATACGGTTTACCAACTTAGTACCTACGTAATGACCATTTCTCCTAAGTACATCCCGAACATACTGCAGCTCCTCGTCCATATGCTCAGGGTCGCACAAATCCCTAGCCCTGCTTGTGAGAGACGTCGCCACAGAAACCATGTGTTTTGGATGATGATGTGAGGATCCATGGAGGTACCGATCTGTGTGTGTAGGTTTTCTGTAGATAGTATGTGAAAGTGTGCCATCAGGTCTCACCATAATATTTCTGTGGCGACGTCTCTCACAAGCAGGGCTAGGGATTTGTGCGACCCTGAGCATATGGACGAGGAGCTGCAGTATGTTCGGGATGTACTTAGGAGAAATGGTCATTACGTAGGTACTAAGTTGGTAAACCGTATATCCAAAAGAAAGAAACCCCCGTGTGTGGATCGCGTGCCGGTGTTCCTGCCTTATGTGAAGGGTGTTACAGACAAAGTTGGAACAGTCTTGAAGAACTACTCGATCAAGCCTATTTTCGTTCCATCTTCGAAGGTAACAGACTTTCTGAGAACACCTAAAGATGTAATCCCGTACCAAACACCGGGTGTGTATAAGATTGATTGCAGCTGTGGGAAATCTTACGTCGGACAGACCAAACGGTCTATAGCGGACAGAGTGAAGGAACACATTGCAGCGGTCAAGAAATTGGATACCAATAGGTCAGCAATAGCCGAACATCTACTAAACGAGGGTTCAAATCATTGGATTGAGCTTCATAAACCCACTGTGCTCTCTAATGAACGCCGATACTACAGTAGAATTGTACGCGAGGCGATTGAAATAAAAAAGCACAGTACATTCAATCGTGAAGGAGGTTACAAACTGTCTTCGGCGTGGAATACCGTGATAGATCGACATTCGGTTCAGCATGATCGTGTGAAGCCACAAGATACTGTGAGTGTAGTGTGTAGGTCGCGTGTGTTTAATAATAACGAAGCAGTGAGGGTAGTCGGAGAAGAATCTGACAGGGCGCTGCGTTGGAGGCGAAGAAATATGCGTCGTCAGTCTGCCCGTGACCATGGCTGCTGCAACGTAGCCGAAACGTCGGGTTAATAAAGGTAACTTTATTATTTAAAAACATACGCGATAAGTCCCGTTTGCTATTAATCATGAGTATAAATCGCGAATCTCTTAAAACTATAAGTCAAAATTGTTGACAAACTATATACCTATTAAAATACAAGCGCTATTTAAAAATAAAGGTATAAATTTGATTAAAAATATAACTTTTTTTAACTTTAATAAGATTAGATTATAAAATGAGATTCCTGCTCCTGAAAGTTTGTGCCATAAATTACAAACATCCAAACACAATTTCATAACTATCAAAATTTATCGATAAGCCTTGCAATATTTGGGTGAACGTACATCCTTATTCGCAAAATTCTGCCATATGATTGACGTGCAAGCGCGATCGAGATTTTTAAATATCGCTTTAGTTTTTTTACTCGGCATCGTATATCGAGAAGCTGTCTGCGAAGGCCAAGAGCGAGTTTTATATTAATACCATGGGTCTATAAAGGCGATTTAAAATACAATAAGAGATGTAGTTGACCATATATCAGTGGAAGTTAATACTTAAGTTTTCTGTGTTTATTCTAATTCAAGACATGTTGTGCGTTGTTAAAAAAAAGTTAATGTTATATTTTTCAGATTTACTAAGTGGTCCCTTTTGCAACTCTAGTTTGTGATTTATCAAACACCTAAAACTGTATTACTGAATAACTAATCATAATTATTAGAACCAAACCAAATTACAAAGTAAAAACACAATACTGTTAAGGTATATTTACATTAAAATATATTTTACATATTATATTATGTAACATATGAAAAATACTTTTATGGCGAAATTTGTTGTTGGTTTAACAAATACCAAGAGTTTCATATAACCCGTTTTTCGTTTAAACAAAATCTATACTTCGGATATATAAAACGTTTTGACTGAAGTAATAGATGATCTGATCTGACATCAAATTTCTCATACCAATACTGTATAATCAGACCACCATTTTTCAACGGCCAATCCGCGTAAACTAGAAACAACTTGCAACGTACAAGGTACTACCAGTCGCTAACCGATTTATACCCGATTCTCCACCACAGTACCCCAAATAACGGTCTGGTCGGCACCTTAGGCTCATCCATCATTGGTACTGAGCTCTTCTTCCCAACAGGTTCCGAGAATGGAACGAGGAAAGAGGTCAGCCTTTTGGACACGCCACTTGACCGTTCACAGAACATCACGCGAAAGTGTTAAAATTATCGATAATAAATGAAATGCATTGCTTAAAGATCGTGTTTGTTTGAGACGGATATATGTATGTATGTTATTATTTGCCAATTTCCATTTTTAAGTCAATAACTTTTAAGTCAGAGGTCTCTTCTTAGTATTAAAGGTAAATTTTATCTAGAGCAATGATGTGTTTCCAAAATGTCAAATGTATTATATTTCATGACATCGCAAGTCAAATATTTTTTATACTAGAGATCGCCCCACATAAATTGGCAGTAGCCAAACTTGGAACTAAATTTGACGTTTCCGCCATTGCGTGTTATTTTGTATGAAAGGTAAATTTAGTATTACACTCACTCTTTGTAATTTTTATGTTTGTTAAGGGTGATTATAATAAATTGATTTCCGGAGTTTCTTGTTAGTTCTTCTCCAAGCTAGGGTCTCCACTGATCTAGCCTCGGTAAAAAATATGTAAAGACAATGCTCAGTGCCATGTTTGAAATAATAGTTTTAAGAGATTCGCGATTTATACACATGATATAAGATATAAGGGTGTGTATAAGATTGATTGTAGCTGTGGGAAATCCTACGTCGGACAGACTAAACGGTCTATTGCGGACAGAGTGAAGGAACACATAATATATGTAATATATAATAAGAAGGATAAGTCCCGTTAATTATTAATCATGTTTGAATTAGTTTTTTTAATTTATACTTAGATCATAAGATAACTTTCAAAGAGAGCTTGTGATAGGGCCTATTTTAAATAAACATATTTTGACTTTGATATATTAATTTGTTTTATTTGAGTTTATAGCTCTGCAAACAAAGACCGTTACAAATGAAACCTATAATGTATCGAGCCGTATGGCACAGTGAGTGCTAGTTTTGGCGTGTTTACTGGTAACACTGAATTACGCGACTGTGGAGACGCCTCCAACTGCCAATTTATGTGGGGCGATCTCTAGATAAGCTTGTGAATTTTTTATTTTCAAAAAACGACTCATAAAACACAAAAGAATGAGTTACGAATGTGTGAACACTACAATTATACTGTCCAAATTATTTAAAAACTGGTACTGGAACTTAGCAGTTCAGTGGTCAAAATATAGTTAAGACCTTTACAAGTTCATTTAAATAAAATCCTAAATAGTATTTCACACATTATTATAAAGTTTTCTCTCACTATCGCATGATCAAAAAATTTCGCAAGAAATCCCAAGACCAACCCTTACTAATAACGCTATAATAAATTTATTAAATAAACAGGTCTACATTCTTCAATAACTATTTAAGCTATTCTATCCTCTAGATAAACCCTTAAGTACCACTTACCTGTTCGTCGAACAGGTAATAGTTAGTGCTTGTAAATGGCTAAATGGCTTACCACCTGTCACATTGAGTACTGCCTATCTGGTCAATACGAGGGTTCGAGGTGGCCTTAGAATCACTACCTTCGCAATTGCGTAGATGGACACCTGAACCTATGACTACCCCGCAAGGGTGAATAATCGTGAACGCGTTTGTTTGTTGTCATTTTTTTATTTTAGGTATTTTAGTGATTGTAGCCAGTCTATTTTAATGGAACCCTCTAGATAAGCCCTTAGTACCACTTACGGAAACAAAGCTGGCTTGAAGGGAATGTAACCAGATATGCAAGTGGTGATACGGTGAATTTTGGTGGTCTCTACTCGAATCCCGATTCGGTCGGTTTGCGTGACCTCATCTCGTTATGTCGGATTGAATAAACCAATGCCTACTGAATGGGCTATTCTTGTACGAGGCATTATTTAATAACTACTATAGACTTGTTGATGACACAAGTTGAGCAACGGTGGTCGTTGTTATTTTCTGGATAGGAACAATATATTAGATGATAACGTACTGTTTGATTTCGATGAGGAAATAAATCGTGTGGAAATAAATACGCCTATCACAATAATTAAAAGCTGTTAACGAATAAATGTAGGTTTTAAATGGCTCAAGCTGGCATACCGGTAACATTAAAGAAGTATTCTATTTACATTCAATATAAATAATAATAAATTAAAAAAGTACCTAACTTTATTTATTTATTCTTATTTATAACATTATCAAAACCATTACAGCTCCCTTAGTTATACAAAAGTCTCAGTAAATACTAGATTCCAGTACGTTATGGATGTCTTTAAGCATTTAAATAACAAATATAGTCTAGGTTCGGACTGCATACGCCTTGGTACATAGGCTAAGTGGCTAATCAGATTGAATTAGCGACAGTGAGGGTCAGGCTACAGATCGGGACAGACCTCTGTACATCTATTTCAATTATAGGTAAGTACATACACGCTCGCCGGCTACAAGTTACTAGATTTCGTTTCCTACATCGTACGTTTCAAAATTTCGTTCTTTGCTAGCTTAGACATTAGTAAAATGCTAGTTTTCTTTTTGATGTGTCGTTGAAAACGATCTATTAGGCGATGGACTAGCACTATTAACAACAAATAATTCACATGAATGTCATGTGAATTTCAATTGTTGTTCTGGCAATAATCACGGAGATATAAATTCTGCAAGCATAAAAAGATCATATATTCGTATACGTATGTAAGAAAATATTTGTTTCCCAGCCTGCCCCACTGACAAAATGACCGTGAAGAAGCGAGCTTCCGAGGTGTCCAGCCTGGACCACTTCAAAATGTACTACAAGGACAACGAACCTCCGCTGCCGAGGTCGGAAGCCCTCAAGCGGTTCATCTGGAACCCCAAGACCAGGCAATTCTGTGGCAGAACTGGATCCAGTTGGTGTAAGTGGTAGTATAAATAGGTTATTTGTACGTGAGAAGTATGGGTGGCCTTATGCTTGTGAGGGAAGAATCTGAATGGGTGACTATCGAAATTGAGCATGCTTAGTTATTATTTCATTTATTTTTCCAAATTTCATTCTAACATTACAGCATTATAGAATGAGATAGATAAAGACTATATACATAACATTTTATATTTAAAATAAATGCCTATGACCTTCTTAATACATATAACATAGATTCTATCCACCCCGGTATGTATTAATAAAAAGTTTAACCGCCTAATGAGGTACATACATATATTCATGCCTCTACGTCCCCTACGGGATAGGCAGAGACTATCGATCGCCACCTGGAACGTTCCTGACAAATCGCTCTTGCTTCACTCACAATCTTTAACCTTGTCATGCATGCTCTTCTGCTATTCACGCTACGTACCCGCCTTGAGATGAAATAAGATTAGAAACTACTTAAAAAATTTTTTAATCTCCAATAGTTTAGTTTCTTAAATAAATTTTAGCCGTTATATATACGTATAGGTACACAGTAAAGTCCATTAGTGTCCAGACTAACAATACAGTTCATAACATGTCTTTCGATTTAATTACATCGTAAAACCGTTTCGGGGTAGTCAATGGATGTGTGATGGACTTTTGCTCAATAGAAACCCACTTTATCTTTTATCAATAACCAAGGTAACAGATGGTATGCTATGCCGCCTTAACATATACTGACTATCACCTATTTCAAGATATTAACATGTTTTGTTATGATGCTTTCATTGCCTCACCGATTTCATTAGATTGATTGTATTTAATGACGAATGTTAAGATGAACCAGCTTAATCAAGTTTACTAAGGATGTCAGAATTACCTCTATGTGTAATAATTTAAGGACACATCCTTTTACCAGATTTGACTGGTTGTATTCAGGTTTTGGCTCGTTGCATACATATGTAGCCAACTATGTTTATAAACTAATGTATAACTGAAGATGCACTATTTCAGCAGATTAACTGGATAGAGATTAACTGGAGGATATTTAATGTATTGCATGTGGTTATATAACATTAATTGTGTCACATTAGATTAACATTCGTTGGTTGTACGACATCTCGCACAATCACAATTCAGTGATCCATGTAGAATACAACTTCTGAAAACAGCCTAGACATAATATAATTGTTTAAACGTAATTGGATTCGCCAACTACTGCCTGTCTGCTCAACCGAGTGTTTTGAATGGAAATTCTTCAAGAAAGAACACTATTACTTTTATACTTACTTTTACTTCTTCTAGCGAAAATAGTCCTCTTCTACTTCGTATTCTACACCGCATTGGCTGTCCTGGTGGCTATCTGCATGTGGAGCTTCCTCCAGTTCCTGGACCCTAAGAAGCCGATGTGGCAGCTGGAGTCCAGCATCATCGGCACCAACCCTGGCCTTGGGTTCCGGCCCATGCCTGATGAGGTGGCTAGCAGCATCATCCGGTACCGGGGCAATGATCCTGGTAGCTACAGACTCTGGGTCGAGAAGCTGGCTTCGTTTTTGCAAGGTAGGATATTTAAAGGTTCATTGTTTTTGATACTAGTTAAGCTAATACAAAGATATTCGATACAGAAACCTCATGGCATATAGATTTAATTGTGAAAGGAAGAGATAGGTGTATCATCAAGAAGATAGATAAAGATCAGGCCGGTCGTATTATATGACTGTGTATTTTACTGTGGTGGTACTACGGTATTTTATGTTGAGGCGCTATCTACATAGTATATTACGACGCCATATCAATAACATTCGGTGTAACTAGTACTGATATATTTTTTAATATTATATTTAGAATACATCATAACTAACTCCCCCATCTTTATCCAATTCACAGCATACAAGAGAGACGGCAAAACGGCGCGAGCAGGCCACAACATCCACAACTGCGACTTCAGGCTTCCTCCACCAGCGGGGAAGGTCTGTGATGTGGACATCAGACCCTGGGGCCCTTGTGTAACGGACAACGGTTTTGCCTACAATAAGTCTACACCTTGCGTCTTTCTCAAGCTGAACAAGATCTATGGATGGAGACCAGAGTTCTACGACAGTGCTGACTCCTTGCCACAAGCTATGCCTCTATCGTTGAAGGAGCATATACGGAATATCACGGCCTTTGATAGGAATTATGTAAGTAGCTTTCTTTTCAGTGGCGTGGCAGTGTTAAATAAATGCCATATATTAAAAAGTTGTATTGTAGTAATTAGAGAATTCTATGTAGATCGCGGAGGTAGATAATTTTTGGCCTCATTGAATAAATAACATCATGTTTTTCTGGTACTGGCACTTGTTTATCATGGAGTTATGTCTGTATAATAGGTATAATTATTGGTAGGATTCGTGTCAATCCTTCTCTTAACGTAGAACTAGAGAGTCAACACCCAGCGTGACGTTTGTTGTCTGCAAATACTAATAATCTTCTATCAAAGATATCTTCGATTTCCTCATGATATTTTCTCTCACCTTCCTAACTTAATGTTATCCCTGTTTCAGCTTAAAATGGTGTGGGTATCTTGCCAAGGAGAGAATCCAGCTGACCGGGAAGCCATAGGTCCTATCCAGTACTTACCCTACAGGGGATTCCCAGGGTACTACTTCCCTTACACCAACCAGGATGGGTACCTGAGTCCCTTAGTTGCAGTGCACTTCCAGAGACCCAAAAGTGTGTATAAGAAAATAATGTTAAAGACAACTAATATCGTATTTGTGGTTGTGACGTAAATTGAATGCTACATGCAATTGTTTCAGTGTGTGATAGGACAGGTGATCTATGGGATAAGGTATAAATAGTATTAATAGAACGGTCTTAAAACCTGTCCGCTGAAACATATTAGAATCATCTTTTAGATTCTTCTCATAATGGACTACAGGTTGAGAACGTGTGTATGATTATTATGTATGCATACTTACATTCAAACGGCATCTCTACGGTTAGAGTTTCTTGTGCGAGTTGTAAAAGATGGTACGAAAGTAACCTCCTGTTGAGCATATTTAGTAGCAACATATTATAATACTTAAACAACAATAACGGAATTTGAAGTTAAATTTCGACCAAAATAATAACATTTTCTTTATGTATGTTATTCTAGTTGGAGTGCTTATCAACGTGGAATGCAGAGCTTGGGCTAAGAACATCAAGTATAACCGAGTGGAAGGCATGGGTTCAGTACATATTGAGATATTAGTAGATTGAACCTTGGAAATGACTTAGAAGCTTAAAACTGTAGCCCTAAGACATGAAATTAATGGTGCATGGTCAAATTAAACCTTCTTGCCACCAGGGTCTTAGTCCCCTGTCCCCACTATTGCAGCTCTACTAACAAATTCACACCGTTACTGAAGAAAGATAGAACTGCGATTTTGTAAAAAGTATTAGTAGACTTGGGGCCAGATATTCAGCAAGCATTATATTGGATGAACTGTGTCATAATGTACAGGTGCTATGCTATCCTGAGGAATATGCAGACTAATGTATTTTGCAATAGATGGCGTTGACATAGATGAAAAAGTATTAGTCAATGGTATATTTTTGGAGACGTTGAAAGATACCACTCTTATGAAATAAATAATAATTAATTTATAGCCCTGTCTTTTAGTTGGCTCCTACGAATGATGATTTCGTAAAATCTACTGTTTATGGAATATTCTAATAAAAACGATTCTAATTGGAAGATGGTTTTAATTTATCACATAAACAAAGGCACGGTATCCTAATATAATCATTTTCACAAATTTCGTTTATTCTGTCGGGATTTACGAGTAGCAGACATTTCTAATTGAATAATATATACTTAAAAGACAAATCGTATAACTTGTAAGGAAATCAATAACAATAAGTAATATTCTACAACAGCCAATTAGTTTTTTAACTGATTAAGTACCGGTCTATAAATTAAAACCCTGCAACATAATAATAATTGATAAAAACAACTAAATTAATAAAAGAATACCAAAATACTAAAATAGTTTGACTAGAAGAGTTTGAACCTTGGTGATTCTAACAACAACCAAAAATGGCATTGACATCAATTAATTGAGATAACTACAGTTCAGAGAGATTATGGATATAAAATTCAATTCAATTGTCAACTATATTTCCTCCCAATTATCTTGAAACCTTGTACCGCCATCTAACGTAAAATCGTAGAACTATTTCGTATACAAAAACCCTCTTCTGAACTGTTTTTTGTCACACTCTTAATCCACCATAATCTCTAAATGGGTGGAGGCGAGACGGTCTTTCAGGCTGTCGGAGTAGTGGATGTTACGGGCCCAGGCTCTACATCGGATGTTGATGATGTGGTGGACTGAAAAACAAGAAATGGAACTTAAGTAACATACATTTCAAAGTTATATATTTTTGTACATCACCCGCGTATACCAATGAGTATTTAGCATAAATAGAAGGAGGCACTTAATATCGTTTTGCCTCGTAATATTTTTCCTTAAGGAAAGGGTATACATCCAAAAACTAACGTTGTTTTAATCTTTCTCTAATTTATATTTAACTGTGGAGATATATAGAAAGAAAGAAAGAAAGAAAGAAAAACATTTATTCACTGCTACACATATACATTTTGACAAAACACTATTTATAAACACTTTGATACAACAACAATACTCGTACATATAAGAAGTAGGCACTTGATGCAGTGAAAAGGTGCTGTCTCAGTATTTAATGCAGCTAAGCTGCATCACTGATCCTCCGACAGCACCCAAACCTAAGTCTGTCACTAGCTGAATATCATATATACTATACATACATATATACACACATACATACACATAGTACATACATACAATGATAATGATAAAAAATAATAATTAAAAAACTGGTAAACGTACTTAGATGTTAAAAAATATATAATTTAGTATAAAAACTCCTACGAAATAGTACGCACGATTAATAATAGGTACAAAATTAAATTATATATATATAGATACTATACATAGATAAACAAACGCTGTATAATTAAATACGTATAAAAGTAAAACATATTTATTGAAATATATACAAACATAATACACAAGCAAACACGTATATACACATACATAGATCTCTGTACAAAAGCTTAAATATGTAAATACATCCAATAAATGAATATATACAATATCTGATACAATTATAGAAATTTGGTATTTGTAAACACAAGGTAAGATCATTGACAGGATTTAGGGGATGGATTTCTGTTCCTCCAGAAGATAAGCCTTGAACCTACGGTTGAAGACTCCCCTAGAAACAACATCGCGGATAGGTGGCGGTATATCATTCCAGCACTTGGACGCCGCAAACTTGAAACATCCCCGAAACGCTGCTGAATGGTGCACCGGCAAAGCAGCCCTAATCTTAAAGTGCCGTGGATTCACTGACCACTTCAGTTTTCTATACAAGTAAGACGGGCCCTCCGACCGAATGACACCAAACAACAGCGTTGCAAGGTGCAGCCGCCTACGGGACTGCATGTTCAGCAAGTTAGCGTCGTTCAAGTACGGAGTGACGTGGGAACGGCGAGGTATATTAAAGCAAAAACGGGCGCATGCGTTTTGCACCCGCTGTATCAATTTCCTAGTTCGGCCAAGTATGCAGCTACCATAGACAACATCACAGTAGTTCAGCCTCGACAATATCAACGCTTCACTCAGATAGACACGCAAGTCTACACTGAGATATTCGCGGATATTGTAGAGCACCTTTAAACGGTAGAAGCAGTTCCCAACCACACTGAGGACATGCTTCTCAAAACGAAGCCCACTGTCCATCAGTAGGCCCAGGTTCCTGACCTCCTCTACCCTTTCTATGACGTTTCCCCTGATGGATACACCATTGGCCGACAAGACATCCACCGCATTCCGAATTTGCGACCGGCTTCCAAGAACTAAAAGCTTAGACTTGGAAGGGTTCAGTGCAAGACCATTCCTATCAGACCAACACGCAATTCGTTCAAGTTCAGAATTAATGCTCCGTATGCATTCCGACATCTCCGAAGGTTTGGCGGACGCATACAGCTGCAAATCATCAGCGTAGAGATGATATCGACTGCTTTCGATACTGCTAACAACATCCGCGCTATACAGTATAAAAAGCAGAGGACCTAAGATAGAACCCTGCGGCACTCCCCTCGTCAACACACGAGGTGAAGACCACCGAGCTCCACCGTCCATCCCCCGCAACCCAACGACTTGCGTTCGGTGAGATAAATAACTATCGAACCACTTCACAGCACCGGTAGAAAATCCATAATACGTCATCTTGGATAATAGCAAGGGTATGCTCAGACTATCGAAAGCTCTAGAAAAATCAAGTAATACCATTAGGGTGCTCATGCCATCGCCCTGGGCCTGCAGAACGTCGTCGACCACATTCGCCAAGGCGGTCGCAGTAGAGCGGCCCTTACGGAATCCCGATTGATACTCGGGCAAAATACCGTTTTCTTCTAGATATTTCGTAAGCTGAATACTCACAACCCTCTCCACTATCTTTGACACACATGGAAGGATACTTATGGGACGAAGGTGGGATATTTCAGTCGGGTTAGGTATTTTCGGCAACGGCAGGACCCTGGCAGCCTTCCAACTAGTTGGAAAGATACCAGTGCTGAGGCTCCTGTTCACAATCGCTGTCAATACGTCAATAGTCGTCGGCAATGTCAGTAGCAGCATGTCAATGTCAATGTCGTCAACACCCTTGGCCTTCGTCCTGATTGCCGAAACAATCCTAGTCACCGCTTCAGCCGAAACTGGCTCCAGCGAGAATGACGAAGAACCAAACCGGTGATATTCAAAGTAAGTCAAGTCACTAATATTTATGTCTGCATTTCCTGGAATGTCCAGGAAATGCCCATTAATCATGTCAGGATCGTCAAAATGAGGTGGTAAGTCAGTCTTGTCATTGTCAGTCAAAATTATCTTTTTTAAGTCTTTCCACATGGTCTTGGAATTCGTCTTGTCATTAATAGTCTTTTCAAAAAAAGCCTGTTTTTCAGAGCGTAGAGCCTGAACGACAAGTCGTTTCAGGTCCCTATAGTACTGCTTATGTGCCTCGATTCCAGTACGCTTAAAACGCTTGTAAGCATTGTCGCGTAGCCGCATCATAAGCAGTACAGTGCTCGTCAACCAAGGCTTAGGAGCGTCCTTCACCAAAATGCTCCTGACGGGGGCGTGTTTGTCAAATAGTCTTGTCATATTATCAGTCAAAAGAGCTACCATGTCATCAACAACGTCAAGTTTCATCAAAAATGTCCAGTCAATGTCATTTAAGTCATTATTAAATTTGTCAAAGTCAATGTCTTTTAGCGGTCGGTACATAACGCGTCTTTGCACTGGTTTACTCCGCCTCACGCTAAGCTCAGCCACAACAAAGGCATGTCTGCCTAAGTCAGGGCTGCGCCGCACGTCAACGGAATGTACCAGTGCGTCAGTCATTATCAAGTCTATTGTACTTTCCGAATGATCAGTAAAGTGAGTCGGTTTATTGACATGCTGCGTTAGCTTTAGAATAGTCAGAAAGTCAGTCAAAAGTTTGCGGTTTCGGTCATGCACGTCATCAAAATTAATGTTCATGTCACCCATCAAAACAAGTTTGTCATAATTTCTAAACGATGTCACAGAGTCAGTCAGTGCGTCAAAAAATTCGTCAGCGCCAAGCCATGGCGGCCGGTAAGCCGTCCCAACCACGAGCCGAGTGCCACCAGCGACGATGCGGAACCACATTTGTTCCACTGTGGCCGAGACGGGGTGGGAAACCAGGCACGCGCGCAAGCCACGCCGCAGGTAGAACCCAACGCCACCCCCGCGGGCACGCACGGAGCGCGGCCGCGGCACATGGCGCAGGCGATACCCGGGAATGGAGGGCGCGCGCCCCTCGTCACCCCCCCGCAGCCACGTCTCGTTGATGGCCACCAACTCGCAGTCTGCACGAAGAACCACCGCCTCCAGCTCGTCATGGCCGGTCCCCAGCGAGCCCGCATTAAACAACCCAATTTTGAATCGCTTAATACGAGTCATGGGAACCGTTGAGGGAAAAGTTTACATATACCAACAAATACATATAAATAATAATACAGATTTAGATTAAAACGTAATACATATACATATTCATATACAATTGAAACAGAAAACATATACAAGGGCACAATAGCAGGATCGAAACATACACCAAGGCACACTGAATCAAGCCCTACCACCAGACGCAGACACAGTTTAGAAACAAACAAACTAAAAACTAAAAACAAACTAACACTAACTATATTATACAAGAATACATTAAAATAGCATATCAAACGGGGAGAGGTCCAAAAACCCTCTCCACGTCCTCCTCTTCCCGAATGCGGTGGACCGCGGCTCCGTCTGCCTTTCGCGCCAGCACTCGCCCGTCGCGCGTCCAGACGAAACGCCAGCCGCACGCCTTGGCCCGCTCGCGCGCCCGCCCGAAGAGCTGCCTGTTGAGGCGGGTGAGGCGCTCGTTGAGGTAAAACCTGCGAGGCTCACCCGGCAGGCCCATGTCTGCGGTGGTTGCGCCACGGCGTACGCGGGCCGCGCGGACCAGGTCGTCACGCGTCGAACGACGAGCAAGCCGGACGACTATCGGCCGCGGACCACGGCTCAAGGCACCAGCAACACCGGCAGCATCGCGCCGCGGCCCCATGCGCACCGCACTGACGATGTCACGCTCGTCCAGCGTCACACCCAATTTGACCGCCACCAGTGTGGCCAAATGCGACGGGCTCTCTCCAGGCACCTCCGGTATGCAGCTCAGCTGGACATCGTTCGCCAGCAAGTCCTGGTCCCGTTCCGCTATCTGGTGCTTGAGCTCCCGGATCGCACCTTCCAGGGGCTTAGTGGCAGCGGACAGGACGGCATCATCCAGCGCCGCACCCTCGCCTGTCCTCTTCTCCAGCTCCTCCAACCGGCGCTCGAGATCTGTCACTTTGGAGTTGACCTGCGCGATCTCCCGGCGCATGTCTCGGCGGAACTCCTGGAGCTCATCCCGCAACTCCACTCGCAGGTCTGTGATAGCCGCAACCATCTCGGCCCGGAACAGCTTCATCTGTGCCACGACGCCATCCGCAACCTCCCTGGCCTCCGGTGACTGCGGACGACTCGTATCGCTGTCCGAGCCCCGGACCGACTGCGCCTCGCGTACAGGAGTCTTCCGGTTGTCGGTGCGGGGTCGCACCCTAGCGCACTCCGGACACGTCCACTTACTTCGGGCTGCCTTTGTCTGTTTTTTGAACATGCAAGACATGCCCAAACATTTATAGTGGTAGTTACCACTGCAACGACTGCACTCCATCGCCTCTGCAGCGGGTACAGACTCACCGCACGCCAAACAAATCATAATGCAATAAAAAAAAAACAAAACTTAAAAAAAAAATAAAAAGATCAAAACGGGTCAAAATTGCAAGGAGTCGGCGAGCCTCGAACCACTTCAGAAGCGCTTAAGTTCAGTGCAATCCCAACCGAGCCACGGAGTAACAAAGTTATTGTTCGAAAAAGTCTTACAAATTCAAAATGCTTAATGACTATTTTTATGAAGTACCCACTATTTAAAAGTATGTATAAATTTGTAAGACAAAGTAATATCACTTTTCACTAATTATTTCACTAAACACAATTTAAAACTCAAATTTTTCTTAACACAACGACACTAAACTATTATTACTCTATACACTATTAATTACTATGTGTGATGAACGATTTAACACTATTTTTAAATTAAAATACTAGACGTAAGTAAAAAATGACCTACACGATTTGACAACTTGTGACAGACCATCATCGAGCATATATCGAGCTTCGGTGTGTAAAAATACATCTACAGCAGGTGTGAAGGTAAAAATATCGAATAAAGATACTCACGTGTAGGTTTCAAAAGCTGGACGGCTACCAAAGGGCTGAGATACCCAGGAGTGTTGTCATAAGGGAAGAAGGTCTCTGCCAGACCTGGGTATGGCCAGTACTTCACAGGACCCAGGGTCTCTACATCCCCCGGTCTCTCCCCTTTGCAGGAGAGCCATACTTTGCGGAGCTGCAATTGGAGAATATTTATTCTTCTACTGAAGCATTAAATAAAAATTAACACGTCACGCAAGGTCTAACTTTTTTAGGATAGAAAAAAGCTTTTAGGCATAATATTTGATATGAGTAAATGAATTATATTGTTATATCTGCTGGGTTCTGTCCATGGGACACCAAATGGAATAAAGTTATGTGTGTATATTAATGTACTTTATAATACCAGCAGTATGAGCTATTCTTCTAGAGTCTGGAGCGTGAAGAACAGAAGAGCATGTATGAGAAGATTGATGGGTGTGAGTGAAGGAAGAGATTTGTCTCGATCGTTCCAGGTGGCAATCGATAGTCTCTGCCTATCCCGCTAGAAATGTTATGTAAAGTGTGAATCCATTGCTAGTGTTTGATAGTTAAAAAAGCTGTATGCTGACCTGACCCTCATCCCGCGTGTTGTTAATGTATGTCATGATGTCAGGTGGCATATCCTCAGGGAAATCACCAGGATCGTAGAACTCTGGTTTCCAATCGAAGATCTGTAAATACACAAAAACTTTGAATAAGAATGTTCGAAGTTTATTAACATTTTATTAGTCAGAGTTTAGAATGAGTGAGGTGGCCGTTATTACCAAAATCTTTGCCACTCAATGACTTATTTTTGTCTTAAACTACACTTTGACCTAAGGGAAAATAACATAAGGAATCTCGCTTTAACTTGGTACAATATGCTAAAGTAAGTCTCTGTATACAACATAGCCACAAACCATCGTAAACGCATCACTATACTAACATATACATTACTTATATATGATCTTTTAGGATCGGGACAAATGGGATTCTGTGATCCGTGCCTACAACAGGGAATCAGGCGTGATGTGTATGTATGTATTACTTACTCTATTCAACTTGATAATGAAGCAAGGTGTTCGTGTGGCGTAACCGTACTTATTCTCTTTGGAACAAGGTCCAAATTGCTTCACATCGAAGGCACACACCTTCCCTCTTGGTGGCAGTACGGAGCCACAATCTATTTGGTTCTCTCCTTTATTGACTAGAAGGGACTTGTTTTCATAGGCTGGAAATTAAAACATAGGTAAATACTAACTGTGAAAACCTAGAACGAAAATGGGGCTAGCTGCTTTTTCCCAATTAAGTTATAAGTAAATACTAACTGTGAAAGTCTAAGACGTAAATGGAGCAGGCTGCTTTTTTACCTTATTTTACCCGGAGATGGCTGCTTTTTCCCACCATGTCATAGGAGGGGATTAAAGGAAGATATAATTAATAGGGTCAGGGTCTAGAGCCCTCACACCTGATACTAAATACAATACCCTAGTAATGTTGCTAAAATCAAACCAGAACCTTTTATCATTAGTTTACTTTTACATCTCGAAAGGGATTCAAGAAAAGCGTAAAGTAAGCGTATATTTTATGTATTTACGCCGAAAACGCGCTTTCTCAATTTAATTTTAAAACTACATTCGCCTTTTACATACATACTAGATACTAACTGTGCAGAATCATTTGAAGACCTCCGTGGAGCGAACAGTAAACCACTTTAGTAATCGTGAGGTCCAGTCGATTCCCGGTGCAAGCAGACTTACTTTTCTTTACTTACTTTTCTTTACAAAACTACGCTTTTCTTTTACTTTCCAGTCTAATCGTTAATTACACATATATTTATCCATCTATAATTAATATGTCTCAAATATCCCGTTGACTAGTATTCTTAACACAAGTCTTAATTTAACATACCAAGGGACTAGTTCTATGGTGTGATACTGTTCCAAATTTTTTCTATATATATTTCTTATTATATATTATTACTCATAGAACTTACGAGCCAAGAATTTGTTGAGATTGTCCACGTACTTCTGGACCTGTGTGCTGTTGTCTGCGTCGTACCAGATCAAGGCACCCTCCTCTAACACCTGTGGTCTATGGCCCATGCCTGGGTTGTCACCTGGAAGAGTAGGAGTAGGTAGAGAGGAGTTTCATGCTATCGTATGCTGACTACTACCTAGCAAAAAGACTATCATGTTAGTTTTACTTTGACAAATAAATAAAATGCAAAAAACAAAAAGAAACCGTCATTTCAGCTATCTAGAATTTCGATGTGGTTAATTTCTATCACTAACCCCATATGAACTTACCAAGGGAAAATACATCTTGTTGCACAGGGTATCGCGATTTCAATGACACTTCAATGAAGTATCACGCTAACTTGTTGCTAATCTACCGTCCAAACCCCAATAGTCCAAATTCCACTAAGATTTCTTCTACATGTCAAGTCTTTAATTTTTAAGACTTGACTCTGTATCGAGGGTACAGGGTTCAAATCCCACTTGAGCATGTACCAATGGAAATGAAGTTTAATGAATTTCTATGTACATTTTCGTAATAAAAATACATTTACGAAATGCGTCGAATACTACGGTGAGGGAAAAACATCGTGAGGAAACCTAGCTGTTCCCAGAACTAGTAATAGTTAGTGCTTGTAAATGGTGACATGGCTGACCACCTGTCACATTAAGTACTAACGATCTGATAAACACGTGGATTCGAGGTGGCCATAGAATTACTACCTTCACAATTACAGAGATGGACACCTGAACCTCTGACTACCCCGTAAGGGTTGGTCGTGAACGCGTACGTATATTTTTAATTCTAATTTTAATGGTAATTTATCATGTAAAGTGTATATTGAATAAAAAGCATTACATTTCACTTAACTACACCAAGGTTCTA
>JAMBLF010001901.1:0-25528 GCA_030578115.1 Leucoptera coffeella
CAGGTCGATTGGCGTTATGTGCAGGTGTTGAGGAGCCTATACAGCGTGGCATCGATATCTGTTCAAGTCCAAAACCAAAAGACAAGTCCTATACAGTTGCTCAGAGGAGTGAGACAGGGGGATGTCATCTCCCCGAAACTGTTCACGAACGCACTGGAGGACGTCTTCAAAACTCTGGATTGGACTGGGATGGGTATCAATGTCAATGGCAGATACCTCACGCACCTCCGTTTCGCTGACGACATTGTCATAATGGCGGATTCGCTGCAGGATTTACAGGGAATGCTGCATAGTCTTAACGCTGCCTCACGGTCGGTCGGTCTCCGGATGAACTTGGACAAGACAAAGGTCATGTTCAATGAGCTCGTTGTCCCGGGGCCGATCACGATCAGTGGAGAAACGCTCGAAGTGGTCCAGGAATATGTCTACCTGGGCCAGGTTCTACAAATGGGTAGGGACAGCTTCGAGCGTGAGATTTCCAGAAGAGTGCAGCTGGGCTGGGCAGCATTCGGGAAGTTGCGTCATATCTTCTCGTCGCCACTACCGCAGTGTCTTAAGACCAGGGTTTTCAATCAGTGCGTCCTACCTGTAATGACATACGGTGCCGAGACGTGGAACATGACAGTCGGGTTGGCTCACCGATTACATGTCGCTCAGCGGGCAATGGAACGTTCGATGCTGGGTATCTCGTTAAGGGACAGAGTCCGGAACGAGATTATCCGGCAGAGAACCAATGTCGTAGACATTGTCTATCGATGTTGCAAGCTGAAGTGGCAGTGGGCCGGTCACGTCTGTCGCAGAACCGACGACCGTTGGAGCAAAGCGGTTCTCGAATGGCGACCGCGTCTCGGTAAACGTAGTGTAGGACGCCCCCCTGCCAGATGGACTGATGACCTGAAAAAGGTCGCTGGTAGTGGTTGGCTGAGGGCCACGAGTGATCGTGTTTTGTGGCGTTACCTTGGGGAGGCCTACGTCCAGCAGTGGACTGTCATAGGCTGATTGATTGATTGATTGAACACAAAGATATCCCAAAAACCTCCTCCTCGATATATAAAGGCCATAAGGAATGCAAAGTAGCCGCGGAGATGAAGCTACGGTTTCATTCACAAAACAAGTAATTAAGGAACGCTAGTGAGTATGTGTCATACAAATGTACGTATCACGAATATGTCAAAGGATATATGGGAAATTTACTTACAATATTAGCTGCATTGCTAAATCCTTTACGGCCCAAGTATGCGCCCGCGTAGTCCCCGTACGCGTTGGCTCCAAACGGGAAATTGTTCTCATGGCTACTGCTGAACCCATTCTCATAGTCGAAGTTTGGGTAGAAGTTATAGTTTGTCCTCCCAATGTTGCCATAAGTGCCTGGCTGGTTGTAGGAGTTCAATAATCTGGAAAATGAGAAAAAGGTCGCGTTGTTGGTCCCTGCTACAAACAGAAAGCTTTTGGAACTTTCCCCATATCGAATAAGATAATTGCCATTATTATGATGGTTTAATATCCCCATTACTGTTCTGTATTATGCTAGTAAAGTTTCAAGGCAGTTGATGAAGTGGCAACGCTGTGTCGATTCGAAATGTCACTGCAATGCAAATTGAAATACGGATTGGGTAAATCAAATGAATGCATAAGTCAATCGTATGTGTTTGTCTGTTGTATTAGTCGCTTCTCTAAGTTTAGCCTTAGATTTCGTTTAGACATTTCGATAGGATAGTGATAGAATCATCCCAAGATGTAAGATATAACAGAGTAGACCATAGAAATGTTAGATTTATACAACAGAAGGGAAAAAAGGGTTTGTATGTCATAGAAGAAGAATGATAAGCAGAAGAATGTTAGCATAAATTTTAACGCAAAGGTTTTCACACCAAAACATATGGATCTTACTGGGCAAACCAAGTGTCAAAATCCATGGAGGTGTCTGAGAATAAGATTGCTTCATTTTCGTTCGCCAATGATCCTGCAGCGTAGGGTGTGCCTGTTTGGAGGAAGTCTGTGCCGTACCTTTGGTCGCCGTGTCTTGGCGGGGGACTGGCTTCTTGCTGGGTTGCTGGAGCCCCTGCAGCATACATACATATACATTAAAGTCTTCTCATCCCTTTGGGATTGAGGGGTGAACAGAACGTTTTAACAATACGATATTAGTCGTCGGTCACTTTTTAGCATTTGTATTGGGGCTATGATGTGTATACACATACACACAACCCTGTATATAGTTTCAGCGTAAAGTTACTCGTATAATTAGATTATAGATCTAAATAAATGTTAGATTTAATTTGGAACAAAAATTTTTATATGAATATGATTATAATTTTTTTCAATATTTATTTATTTTTTATTATTTTTACGCATTTATTAATCTAGATTCATTATTTTCCTTTATCTTGCAATTGGAGTTGTTTGTTTAGTTAACTATTTTTATTGAAGACTTGTGCCAAGATTTACCTGCAAACCTAAAATAAAACACATGATGCACGCTAACTACAAAACGATTATCACTCAGAAACCAGTCAATGAATCATCATAGAGCGTGATTTGATTGCGGGAAATACCATTGGCTGTATTAACACTGGTCCCTAATATTAACAAATGCTTACACAAATATTTCAATGATTCGACAAACCACACAATATTTAATGTCGCAGGATATACTCGTTTGTCCACCGATTAGCAGAGATTTACTGTTCTAGCCAAACTCCAAATTTTCTAGTGATGGTTACCCAAGTATCGATGACTGTGGTCAATGTTTTAAACAAAGACGAAGAAGATTTTCTTTTTAAAACATGTGTACAATAGGTGGTGGTCTTCTGTCGATGACTTGATTGAAAAATATAACTCGACTTTATTTCAAAGTGCTTATTAAGCATATATTATTCATTTGAGCAAAATGAGGAAATAAAATATTTAAGGTGTTTCCAAATGGGCAATGTTGTGATTTAGCACATAACGATAAACATAGTGAATGTCATGAAGTTCACACCTCGCTTCGCCAAAATGGGTTTATAGATTGGAAAATTTCGTTTCTTATCAACCGAACATGCAATGCTCGCTTCAATGATGCCGTTTTTCCGTTTCATTTATATCCTATAGCTTGAAGAAACAATAATTTTGTACTGCATTTTAATTTAATTTGATTTTAACAAATTTACAAATCGAATGGCTTTATAAATCTTTAGTTTTTTATGGCACCGAGAGTGCAATCAAGAAAGACTAATTAATAATGAAAAAACTTGAATACTATAAAGACAGTCGACATATATTTGTCATTTTAAACTACAAAACACATACAATAGAGATGACTAATCACAGCAGTCACTCTCACAACATATTATCTTCCTCAATAAAAAGAATACTTGGCAGTTGATTTAGTAGGGTAAGCTTTAAATCGTTTGACATTTGCATAAAGTAACCAATGAATTATGGCAAAAACTTACCCGTGCAAGTAGCTACAACCAGAACTAGGGACAAGATGCTTTGAGTGCCCATCATTGAATTTCAACCAACTCACATGCAGCCGCGACACCCGAAACATTCAAGTTAAATGAGATTGCGTACGATGGGCCTCGCTCGTCCGTCAAAACATGACTTTAATGGAATTATCGATTACACTAATTACTGGTGAATATTTTGTTTAATTCTTACATTTATAGCAAACAATTACTTGGATATAACTAAACTTCTATATTTATTTTATTGGTTTTCTTCTAATTCATTTTAGAACAGATGAAACTCAAAAAATCCACTCAGGTGTTAAATATGTAGAATAATATTTAAATGTTATTGCTTATACATATAACATAGATACATATACAATCACGTCCTTCAATCCCTTTCGGGGTGGACAGAAGCTCCTAGGTTTTTAGTAAATATTGGGGTGGTAATGTCATTGGTGACAGGTTGCTAGGCCATCGCCAAACTGATCCTAATTACCCCTATTCGGAAGTAGTAGAAAGAACGGCAGCTAGTTAGTATTCCTTTTACGTCCCACACTAGTACGGGACATTTATCCAGTTTTTTTCATTATTTTATGTACGTATTATTTTCAATAAATCCTTTAAAGAGGAAAGAGAGCCTCAGTAATCAGATTGACTGAGCGCCCAAAACACCGTAGCATTCTATCTAAAATGTGCCTGATGCTTCTAAAACTATGGCTCTGAAATGTCCGTCATTGCTAATCATGACCCGGCAGGGGTATCCATTTTAATCACCATTACCGAACGTTCCTGATACAAACTCTTTCGTCTTATATTCCCAAAACTACTTCAATATAAACTGGCGCACAATGCCAATGATATTATCTGCTGAATATTGGTCTTCGGAATGAGCATAAGAACGGAGAAATCATCGATATTTATTTTAAGTTCCGGCTTGTGGCCTACCTTACACATGCACTTAGTTAGATGAGGACTAGTATAGTATTAAAATAATTATATTATTATAACCATGAGGTGAATATTCCTGTCCATTACTTAGTAGCAATTTCACTACAAAAAAGCGTACTAATGACTGCCGACAGCGTAATTGGCTCTGCAACAATGGCCGATAAATCAGCCGCTAATCTCCCATTTAGCTCATTCATCGCCCACAAACAAACACTGCCTTGTTACGGCATTAACGACTATATTTGATAACCTCTTGTCTAAGCTTCCCTTAGCTAACACATCTTAGCAATCTTTAGATACCAAGGTAATGTTATTTGTATGAAATGAAAACTAGGGACTAACTATGTAAAAAGAGTGATTCCTCATTATGTGTTGCTGATACACTCGATGTACAAATGTATGGAGCATTAGTGTTCGATTGGCCGCTGTCTGACTCCTTGACCCTGAGTCTGCCGAGAGGACTGGCAATGATTTACGTTTCAAACAAGCGCAAGGAGTACTAAAACTGTGTATAAATAAATTATAATAATCTTTTATTCCAATAACCGTTTCACAATTAGTTTAAATAATAAGATAAATACATCGAGTAGACGATTACTATTAGGTACATCAAAAAAATTCACAAATAGGTACAAGGCAACAGAGAATCAATAGTTTTGGTATTTTTATCACTATTTAAGAATGATAGGTATATTAAAGAAATCCTAGTACCCATGTTTCTAGTAGTTGCCTATTTATAATTCGTTTCTAATTAAAAATCAATGCTTGCTATCCATTTTTATTAATCTAACTGAGCTGGAATTTGAATTTGCTCCCGAATTGATTGGTTATTACTGTTTGTATCACAGGCAGTATTTACAAAACCATGTTAACAATATATGTATATGTGAGCAAGGTATATAAAACATCAACTACACAATTTCTAAGGTACAAGTAATATCTGTGGCTGTTCACTTGTAGCGCAGGTACTTGTAGCCGCTGTTGGGGGGCAGGTCCATCTCGCGGATGTCGCCGTTGTTGTTCTCCACCATGTGGCCGCCGCTGCTGAGCACGGGCCGCCCGTCCCGCTGCGAGGTGCCCGTGTACGTGGACACGGCCTGCCCGTAGAAGGAGCCGCCGGGCACCTTCCTCGTCGACTCTATTTGGATGTTCAGCGGCGTCAGGGGGCTCTCGTACGCCTGAAATACATAACATGTGAACGACTTGCCAGTGCCTTATGATGTTGTCCATGTAAATAACTTAAGGAAGCTTTGTAACGTTTATGTTATTTAGACGTGGAGATGAATAAGTACTGATTGAACTATGGATGTATGGATTTTAAAATACTCACTTCAAATCTGGAAAACATATCATCGTGGACTTTCTTCAAGCTGAAACATATAGAGATAATATATTATAATAAATGAATATTATTAAGAATATAATAGATAGTTACTTCGATAGGTTAATGAAAAGCGTGTCTTACATCCGGTGCACTAGCTCCCAGTCGCCCTGCGCAGAGGCGGAGGCCAGCTCCTCGTCGTAGCGCACCGGAGCCCCTGCAACACAAAATACCCATTCACAGATAGCCCATCTGTTTTGATTGGAAATAATAGATCCTATTATTCATTCATATCGCACGTGATTTGTTGATTTCTAGAGATTCATATTACGGCGTAACACGTAACGTAACGTAAGTTCCGTTAGACCTACTCGTAGTTTGGAAGTCGATGCCTTAATATTCCTACATACATATGTGTATACGTGTTCTCGCCTCTTCCCACCCCTTTCACGCTACACAGTGGTACTTCGGGAACAAATCATGTCAATACAAGGGCTGTGCTTGTATTCACATGGAATATAGGCGTGATATTGTTATAATTACAAGTATTGTGTTTTCAAACCGCGGCACTGCAACCTGCCTTACGTGGTGTTGCAGGCGATTCGCCACGATGCGTCAGAGGCGTCGACGCAAGATGGATCATCTCTCGCTCGTTGCTAATGAAGCGATGTTTTCTCCATTGTTCCGCATATAATCTTTATGTCTCATTGGCATGAAATGTAGACGTTTCCATTGAAATCGCATGTTGCGGACCCATTACAGGATGTGTCTTTGTGCGTAGAACGGGTTAAGAACCTTTGGGAAACACTCTTTTCTGAGCATAACTTCCGCCACTAACCACCACGACTAGTCTTTTTAAATTTTCGAAAATTGTTTGCATCATGATATATACATATCTTCTTTGATATTAAGATTGTATGTTTTGAAATTACAGAGTTGATCTTCGTTCTTATTTAATGATATCTATGTTTCATGAAAACGTTTTAAACGTGAAACAAATCAATCAAATTCAATATTTGAATAACTGTATATTACCCAAAACATTGTCCCATGTGGTTGCCACCGAATGATTTTATATTCCACTCTTCTGAAATATCCATTTAATTGTATGCATTTTCTGTTAATAAATATTCTTTGTGTTTTGTTTGTTATGTATTGCAGAAGGAGTCATCCCACCTTCCACGGTTGCATTTGGGCACCTGGCTGAGTGTCTCTTGACGCTTGCTGGTGGGGTCCATTAAGTTGGAGCCAACTGCGGAAATCGGCAGCAGTGAGGCTGGTGTCTAATTCTGGCGCCCAGTGTAGGCATCATAACTCATGCGAGCCATGTGCCGATTCATGTTTGTAACTTGATATCGCGTGACGAATATGCGAAACTATCGTGTTCTACGATATTACTATTTATTCACCTCCGTTAATGTCACGGCCATCACCCGAACTCATTGACCTTTCTCGTTTATTTGTCTTCCAATTAAATGTTTTATTTGGATTCGGTTCCAGATGGGGCTCAGCACAAAAGCAGTCGCCGAGAAATAATAAAGAACCGCTTTATTATTCAAATACAGGCGATTATCTAAGCTCCTCAGAGCTATATTCGATGCGCTAAATGAAAATACAAACAGTGGACAAATGGAGGCTTCTATTTCATTAATACCTATTGGTTGCGCCAAGTTTACAAAACTCGTATGGTAGGCAATAGCATAACTCGATATAAACAATTAGAATATTCTCGAAGTAGTGCGTATTATTTTTTTTATCTTTATAAAATATTTATATTTTAGCATATCATAGTCGATACAAGCCAGTTCTCGTTATTTATAAATGTCGAATTAAAGCAACTCTTGCCGTAGTCAGCATTTGGATGGCTGACCTCCCAGATCATTGGATTGCTCTCGTAGTCTAAATAGAGCTTTGACTAATTAGGATGTCAACGACGACCACGGATTTACCACATCTTACGTTGGATATCTATATTTATTTGATTTCATCCTCTAAGGTGCTAAATATCTTTACAGTCGTAACCGTGTTAACATTGTAGTAAACTTCGAACCATTCAAAACAAATATTCGGCACTTGTAACGATAGCCTTCTAACTTTATTTCTAGTCTGACCCAATCAAAAGCCTAGATAGCTTGTGCCGCCTAATTTTAACAACATTTGAGTTATCTTTAGCCTGGAGACTGAGCACAAGCCACCGAGGGTCACCATGCCTCCGAGGTTCTTGTAAGTTCAGACATGTATCTAAGTATTAGGAGCATATTTGTTGTTATCATGGGTGGGTCAAGGCGAAGGACTAAGTCAAGGATATCGATTGCTGTGCCGCTGTTGCTGACGGCGCGTACGGTGCCAGTTACCTTTATGACGCCATTTTAGACATGTGTTTGCAAAGGGTGCCTATAAATAGGTTTCACTACAAGTAAACGATGACAAGGAACTTTCAATACGTCGCCATAGTTCTGTGAAATGTGGTAAAATTTATGATTGTGACATATCTAGAAATGACTCTACTTGTGTATGTCTATGTATGTATTGAGAAGCATGTTAGAAGAGAATGAATAGAAGCATGATATAAACAAACATTATGTCACAAGGGATGGTTTTACATTGTGGGAGAGATGGATGCCGTTATGCATCAGATAGAGGCCCTGGGTTGTTAGGTTCCGAGTGAGAATGAGAAGGACTATGACAGTAATTGAAGCGAAAGTAGTTTGCTAGGGTACAAAGGCTTGTTAAACGGGTGTAATGTGTCTGTATTCATAGATTTAGATTTTGAAATTACTCGTAAATGACTTGTTTCTATTGTTTAGGTATCTTGAATACATTTTCTATGCACATTTTCCTAATCCACAAAACAGTCACAGTTAGATCAACCCTGTGAATTAATTTCATTGTTTACATTGAGATTCTATAAATTAAGATTAAACAGTTGATAATACTAATCATTACTCTAAATGATGATACATGAAATGAGAAAAACAAAATGTTTAGAAGTAAAAATTCAAAGATTACCTTGTGCTATCACAGCTAAGCTTCCAATCACAGCAAACAGTATCACAGTGTTCATGGTGGTATCCAGTGGATGCACGTCCTCACGAATATCAGCTGTCGCGGCGCCTCCTCCGCGTCTCACTCAGTGAATGTCCTCGCTCCTCAATTTCGGCTCTTAAATATGAAAAGGCCGCTGCCAAAAGTCACGCCAATCTCTGCCTCTATTCAAAGTATCAAAATGTGTTTCTGTAGCTCGTCCTACACGTCTCATTAGGTGCAGTTATTAAGTTATTTCGGTTTTATTATCAATGTCTTATAAACAAGCTACGATTTGACACTGGTTCGCATTTGATCAACAAGGTTAAGCAACGTAAAGCATGGGCCGCATCCGAATGGGTGACCGTAAGAAGTGCACAGGATTCTTGCCATATTAAAAACAATTGTTCAACGGAGACAAATAACGCTAGACAACCGCATTGTGCGCGGTAGTAAGGTACGTCCTATTAAAGTCATTGTTTTAGAAAGTACAGAAAATACATATAATTAATCATATTATTAAGACAATATAAGTTATGTTTTTATGTTGTACTTTTGACCAATCAAACCAGAATTTTCTATTCGATATTGTATTATGTGAAGAAAACAGAAGATGCCCTCCAGAGGACCTACAAATAATATAGTGTGTGATCCGAATGGGTCGCAGCCGCGGCCAACCTCCTTTGTGAGCGATCCGTTGCCCTCGGCGCGTTAGGCGATTCGCTATGCCTCTTACGCCTGCATTGGGTGGAAAACATTTGTTTTGTTATGATTGCTATTTTCGACAAATTATCCCTTCGTTTTATATTATAATTACTAATTTATATACTTGTGTATTTTTCGAAGGTAGACTGAACTCTAGTGATTGTAACGACTGATCTTCGCTGTATTACGCATTTGGTAACTGTATACATACAGGTACTTACTTCTAACTATCGTCCTATCTCAATACTACCAGCTTTTTGCAAAATATTTGAGAACTAATTTTAAATCAATTACTAGTACATTTTAATAGTTATAATATTTTCAACAAGCAACAGTTTGCTTTTACAAAGGGTCGGTCAACAACAGATGCTGGGGTTGATCTTATGAAATATATATTTGAGCCCTGGGATGAAGCAATGGATACTCTGGGTGTCTTTTGCGATCTTTCTAAGGCGTTCGACTGCGTGCACCACAAAACTCTGATCATGAAGCTTAAACATTTCGGTATAAGTGATAGGACACTATATCTGATTGTATGCTACCTGAGGGGAAGTATCCAGAGTGTTGAATTCTGTGGAGCTCGATCGAGCGGTACCTTGGCTGCTATGGGGGTTCTGCAGGGCTCCATTCTTGGGCCCTTCCTTTTCTTGTTCTACATAAATGATTTACCTTATTTAACTCAGGACCGTTGCTACATGGTGTTGTTTGCGGATGACACTTCTTTATTATTTAAAGAATAGACGAAACAGATAGGATATGTAAGGTGATTTCAGAGGTGGAGCAATGGTTTAGAATAAACAATCTTGCTTTTAATTGTAATAAGACTAAATGTGTAAAGTTCACTTTGCCTAATGTTAAGAGTTCAATTACTAGCATCGTAATAAATAATGTGACTTTAGGTATTGTGGGGTCCACTATATTCTTGGGAGTCGCAATGGACTCAAAATTACAGTTTAGTGAGCACATCGGTGGTCTGGCGAAAAGACTAAGTTCTGCTGCCTACATCGTAAAAAAAATTAGACACCTGACTGACGTGGACTCAGGGAGACTTGTGTATTTTGGTTATTTTCATAGCGTTATGTCATACGGGCTTCTTTTGTGGGGCAATTCTGCTGATATTAATTCATTATTTGTGCTGAAGCTTTAAGAGATGTGTTTAAGACAATAAATATACTGACTGTGACTTCTCAATATATGTATGACAACTTGGTCTATGTGAAAAAAAAATTAATGATTACAAACTTGTAAGAGACATGCTTAATTGTAACACACGCAATAAAAATAAATTGTGTTATAGTGGATCTAGACTTAAAGAATAAACGATTCGTTTATGGGCCTGGGCATAAAATTGTATAACAAACTCCAGAGTCTATCAAGTCCTTACCTTTAGACAAATTTAAAGTTGGCACTAAAGCGATGCTGATGGAGAAGGGCACCGTAAAAGACTATATAAATGATGTTTTGCGACGTTTCATTTTTGTGTGGTCATGGCTTCACGTTCCGGTTCTTATTGGGACTCTCCTTAAATTTGTTATTAAACACTATTTGTTGGATGTGAAGCTTTGATCATGTTCTAATGAATTATTATTAAATTTAATGTACACATTGTCTGCAGAGTTTCTTAGCATTTCTTCTCTGCAGAGTTTGTTTTTACGAAGTGCCATTAGTTTTAGTTTTATTAATCTATGTAAATTGATTTATTTTAAGAATAAGTTTTATGTTAATGACATATTTTTTTATGATAAATGTTTTTTTTGACGTTCAGTAAGTGATTTTAATATCCTTATGTTGAATAAAAAGATTTTCTTTTCGATTTCATTTCATTTCATAATATGACCCCTTCTGTCTGTCATATGTCTTTTTGAACTGGCCCCTACGTAACAGCCCTTCCACTTCACGCACATTTATTCCTTTTGTCTAACTACTATCAGTCATCCGCATAACTTGTAAAAACTATCGAAGATGCCCTTTTCAATCTAAGTCACTATATCTGACATCTTAGTCTATATATGTGCATATCACTCCTAACATGCTAAATACTACTCAATATTTTCGTCTATCTTATTTTTGTCTCATTTGCAGTTTTAAATATCATCTTTAAACTCAAAGTTGTATAACTACTAAGGCTCGTAAATTGTTATGAATTATTGTAACGGAAATAAAAATCTTAATTACCTCATAGGCTTTAGCAAAGAATTGAAACAAATCGATATAATAGAAGTAGGAAATCGTAGATTACATACTTATGTATTCAGTTAAACATAATAAATAAAGTAAACAATACAAAGTCATTCCATCACGCAATTGTTGCTGCTTCAGTCTGGCTAATTATGATATTAATTTACACCTAACAGAAGGATAATTTCATGTCTACTCGTAAAAGGACGCTTTACACAGGCTGTAATTAATATCTGTCCACCATCATCATTAGCAAGGACTAGGCTAGTTAAAACGAATCTATTTTGTTAAATTTCCACTCGGAAGATTGTTTTTAAATTAGTCGTGATTATACCGCAACATCTTTAATTCAATCATATCAAACAGAATGAATGCAGTGAATAGATGCGTCCGGCAGCAGCTGTAAGCCAATGGACAGATCGTTCCCGAATAAGAATTTAGAATTAAAAAACTGTAAACGCAACACGGTCATCCGAGATCATCAGAAGTCAAAACTGTTAACTGTCACTTGTATATGACGCATTTCAGTCATCAGGCGCTTCCTTTTTTATATTACTAGAAATGGTGCGAAATTTAAGGGAGAAAAACAACTGTGATACTAAGCGTAACCAAAATTATCACTTTAGTTTAATGTCATAGCGTTTAATGTCAGGACTACAAGGCGTATTCTAGTATTCTTGTTCATTAATGCGCACATTTTTTTAAACAGTTAAATAATTCAATATGATTTTAGTGTTGACCTATAAGCAGATGTCGCTTTTTAATAAAATATATGCTTCATCATTCGTGTATAATTCACACTGTTTTTCTATTGCGGTGGGATAGTTAGAGGCTCGAAGGCCCATCTTCGTAATATCAAAGGCATGTTAGGTATGACCCACTTAAAGGCCGCGTTTCACTAAATAGACAGCACCCACGGTGACAGGAAGTGAGCCGTAGATGATGTTTACCTAATCACCAAATAACCAAGTTTTCACAGGAAATGTGTTACCCACCTCTTGCGACATCCCAGGAAAAATATCTTTCACTTTCCCTGAACGTTAACTGTGCAATTATTATTCGCATTTACTAAAACAAATATGAATTTGCATTCTGCTCTCTTTATTCATAATTGCACAATATACAGTAGTGTTATTCCGTAGTAGGGGCGGAGGGGGCGCTAGTTGCTGAAGCTCTCCTGGTTGACGGTGCCGTTGTCGTTGGTGAGGAGGCTGCCGCTGGAGTTGTCCTCCACCTTCTTCCCGTTGACGGTCCTCTCGGAGTGCGAGAAGGAGGAGGCCACGCCCTGCACGCTGCTGTTGGGGCCGCTCGGCTTCAGGTTCTTGATGTCCTCCGCCGTCAACGGCTTCTGGAACGCGCACACAAGCACCCATTAACCTCACGCCTTTTAGGGGACACAGATGTATGCTCTTAGTCGCCTTCTGCTATAAACAGCAATAATGTGGAACATAGGTGGGAGAATCCAAGCCCTTTCTACGAGATATTTACCACCCACTGCATCGTTTTACGACATAAAGAACAAACCATTGCCATTCTGGAATAGGTAACTACATAAAGTCAAAGTCAAATGTTTTTATTCAATATAAGTACAAGTACAGTACATTCATTGAAATTCAAAACATTTGCCTGACACTGGTTGTCTCTTACATTGATATTCTACCGTTGGTTCGGAAGCCCTGGCTCGGAGAAGAACCAACAAGAAACTCCGGCTTTCAGGATTTTTTGCCCAGTGCCAGTTACAAAAACAAATTATAAAGAAACATAAAATTATCTATCATAGGATAACACAATCGAGTATAAGACACTTATGTTATAAACCAAGCAATGTCTCCAATGTCCTGAACGAACTTATGCCGCGCGAAAAATTGGTTGCCTATAAATAAGACACATTCACGACGATATCACGCTAAAGGAGGAGCACGACTCACAAGGCGAAAAACTTAGAGGCACGTCTTGTTATTGGAAATTCCAAGAAGTCTTTTCGTAAAATGATAACGTGTCCAATATCTTTATATTCCCAAATTTTTGTAATTAGCAATTTCACATATTTGTAAACTTTGTCTCAAAATGTATGTGCAGGAGCTACATTGATATAACATAACATAAAAACATAAAATACGCTTCTCGACTTGTGTATATACACTCCCTTTTTTATTATGGCGTGGTAGTCAGAGGCTTGAATGCCCATCTCCGGAATTTTGAAGGCATGTTAGGTATGGGTCATTCGAAGCCCGCGTATCACTAGATAGACAGCACCCAACGTGATAGGTAGTGAACCGTATCGCCGTATATAGGCACTTACTATTACCTATCACGATGTTTTTCCCTCACCGTTATTGATATAACATTTGTAAAAATTTGTAACATAATGTACATGGCAATTATTATTTATTACTGTTGTTTTATAAACAATGAATTACAGGCTAACTAATTAGTATGTTGAAAGGCACTCACGGGGAAGTTAGGGAAGTTGGGGAAGCTGGGGAAGTTGCCGAAGCCCGGGAACTGCGGGAAGGGCGGCAGAGAGGGCACCTGCGCCTCCGCCGCGCCGCCGTCCTGGTCTTGGGCTGCAACATTCAAGCATGGTCACTTATGCTATGGCAATGCTTCTTACATGCTATTGATCCATTTATAGTTACTGCTACAACCGCAATTTCTATTGTCTTGAATAACATTTGAAGAAAGTCAGGCTTAATCATGTAGACTTTTTAGAAATTGTTCATGCCACTGAAATTCACTATTTTATTTTCAGTGGCCTTGACATGGTTAGTGGAAACGCATTCAGTAAAATCCCATTGTATACTGAAAAGGTTCGAAGTTTACAATTATCACTATTAATTGTAAGTGGCTAGGTGTCTTTAATAAATTAAAGTTACAAAATGCTGAAAACATTATTAAAATTGTGAGTTGCCAATACATTATTTAAAATATTGTATCTTCCCAATTCTTCAATACAATCACAGATCCAAAACTAATCGAAACCGAGCGAAATAGCACAATCTTCCTATAATCGCTTTACACAATTTAAAAAAATAAATGCACTGTATTTCATCGATCATCAATCATTTCACGAGACGTAATTTAAAAAAATCAGCACTGTCGTTACCATGGACGAAGCACGCGGTCACGGCGACGACTAATAGCGCGAATTTCCACATGTTGCTTTGATGAGGGTCTGCAGTGGACTGAATCTGGACACGTGAGGCTCTGCTCTGGAGGCCGCCCAGCGCCGCCGCCGTATAAGTACGCGCAGGATGGACAGATTTAATTGATGCGACAGGCGACGCTCCTTTGTCTTGCGTGACGAGATGCAGCCGGGAAGGTGAGGGGAGGCTGCGCATAATTGTAGCTGACCATATAAAAATCATATATTATTTTCTACGTTTTTTTAGGCTGTATGTGTTACTGTAATATTGTCTGTTTTACATAATATTTATAAGTGTGTGTAAAATTCATTGCTAAAAATTTGGGTTATCCTATTATAAACCCTTTCGGGGTGAACAAAACTTTGGTGAAATAAGACAGGGCGAAACACCACCTAGGTCACTTACAGCATTAGAGTCGAAGGCGTGATTGCTATAATATGAAACATTAGTGACAGATTGATAGGCCATCGCCCAACGGATTACATTCACTCCCAGTTCCTTTGATACCTCCTTCGACGTGCGGGGAAGGACGGCAGCTTATAGTCATTCGATTGAAGTCCTAGGTTAGCACGGGACTTATATTGTACTAAATCGATTGAATATCGTATGTGCGTCTTAAAATCGATCATGACAATACAACAAACTTACATGAAAGCCACAGTCTATATTGAATCCTCCCTATAAATCATACAAAACCTTGTTAATAAATATGCAGAATGGCTTTCTTATTTCGAAACAAGTATTACCTTATCAGCACTGGTCAAGTCGGTTGTCCCTTGCATCTCTTTTGCAATTATAAATACATTCACACCTGATTATGTGACATAGTTCATATAATTAAAAAATGCAAACACATAACTTCATTCTAAACTGAAGAAATACAGATCGAGGGCAAAGCACCATTATCTGAGATAGTCAATAGTCTACGTATACGTCTGTACATGGGTCCATGTTTCGACATTTACGTAATGCTCCAGTGTTGTTAATGCGACGAAAGGTTCATTATATTAATAAATATTTCGCTAATATAAACTTTCCCATGTAAACCTCTGACCGTACCTTATGGGACAGTTAAATTGTGCCATACGTTTCTAATATATTACTTATATGAAAGCCAGTAAGATAAATAATGATTCACTGTTTTTTCCTTCTTCTTGCACGAGTGTAATTGATGAGCGCCTTGAGAATGCAAATATCGGCATTCTCCTTCAGATTAATAGCTCGTAAGTAAACAATTGTGCCAATATTTTTCCCTCATACACAATGTCCTGCAGCTGTTCAAACTGACATGAGCAATATGCAGAAGCAGTAACTAATCGCCTCATTTGCATTCCCATTCTCTCTTAGAGGAAGCGCACTATCATGTGATATTTGCCAAGGATGTATGTACTTCAATTAGATCTGGCTGGAACGTAAACTGATGGCTCAATACATATACTTCAGCTTAGCCTTCCATCTTCCTTGGCTTAACGACTAATACCCGATGTCTTCGGAGGTGTCTGGACGAAGGGCTAGCAACTTATCCCTCAAAATCCATACCATGAATATGTTAAATGTGATTAAGTAGATTTTATGTCTGCAAGGTTTTTCAACCGGAGGACAATATAAGATTTGAAATATCCGTGTATCCGATATCATGAATGGGTTTCTTTCAATAATTTTTTTTATTTTTTATTGCATTTAGGATGAAATTATGATACTGAATATGTAAGCATTTTTGAACGTTCATATAATGAGCTCACTCCGTATATGAACGATTGGTCTGAGGCTGTACAAACAGAATAGTACTTGAAATTGTGACCCAGGCCGAGATTAATAAAACTATTTGGATATTTAAGTATAGTTTATATTAGGAGCAAATCAGAATTGCAAACATTATTGTCATACATGTTAATATGACTTATAAATATTTTTCAATTCTAAGATACGAAAGATAAGGACCACTTTATTCAGGTTGGGCATATCAATATGTTTCGTTGGGTACGTGTATCAAGCTCCCTGTGCTTCTATGACTCGGACATCATTAACTGATGACGATGTTGTGATGACGACATCTGAAGTAAACTTGAGAAGGGTCTAGCGATTCTCTTTTGTTTTAATCTTTTCTAAAGACTTACATACATCATAGCTCTTTTGTTATTGGAAATGTATTCTTCCCATTGAGTGACGAGTTGTTTATCTTGTTTCCGAGAACATTTTTAAATTCGAGCGCGATTTAAAACAAAGGTGTTTACGAGCTTCCAATAATTAACGACGATTTAAGTAATATGTATATGTATGTACTCATATTATTGGATATTATGATGTATGATAGACTTATAATAGTCGTATTTTGTCAATTATTGTATTGTATTTTTTTTTGGTAACGTAAATGAATATCATGAAATTTACTATCTTAACAAATTCCAAACGCGAATAGGAAGAATCCCATTTCTGTAATTGGTAGGAGTCTGTTGCATTCCTGATGACTAGATATCCAGACACATTTAGCATACATACTCACTCTCTCACTCTGTGCGTAATCAGTGTCAGCAAATATGCTTCTGAACTTCAACCCTATGTATGTAGGTTAGTCGCGGATGGCATGCATTTTGGGCTTGTCTTAAACACGAGTAGAGAGTAATTCAAAATTAGACAATTATTTTCTGTCCTTCATTAGAGGTTCAAAGGCCTTCATCGAAATCGATATGTCAACAAACAAATCTCGCATTGACCTACTTCTTAAAAGTCTCCATTCAATCAGGAAAATCTATGAAATATTCCATTAATAACAATGATGTCATACGTAAGGACATAAACATATGTACACGACGACTGGTGGTTATTAATCTTCATAACATTCAATGACAATCAGCAACCACATTATTTACCTCAAGCGTAACTGCTTACCTAAAGGATTCAATTATCCGATTAATATCTCGACTTGTAGGACATTTTACCTCCTAGGACAGTGCTGGCTTAGCTAATCCGTTTTTAATTGCGAACACTGCACATGGATAATGTTTTTTTAATATCTCCTACATTTACAAGGCGTAGGGCGGTGGGCACATGGGGCGCTATGAGAAGCCACTTGGCGTCGCAGGCAGAACATGTGACGTCTCATGAGGCTGTGCTGGCCCAATGTTGATTGACGGTGGCACATCTAGGTATGGCTAAAGAAGATGAGAGTAAGATCGATGCCGTTGAAATGCCTTCTCCGATGGAGTGATGAGGGAAAATTGCGCACTAGAGTGCAAACAACGATAGTTGAATGCAGATGTTAAAATAACTTTACCTAATTATCGAAGAGATCAATAAAGCGAAGCGAGAGAATATTAATAAAGCGAGTAGTCGGCGTACAGTAAAGCTAGTTGACAATAAAATATCCAGAACCGCATTTGCTAGCAGGCAATACAACAGTTTCTCATGTAATTTACACAAAAGACTAAACACCCTACTAGATATCTACACATCTAATTCCTCTGAATATCATACAGTCAAACAGAATATCTATTATCGGAAAATTTTCAGAAAAATATTTTCTTCATACAATATACATAGCATACCATTGTTCCTACGGCGTCTGTTGATAGGTACTCGAATGGCCATTTGTGTAATTGCGCTCAAGAATAGAGCCATTTAAATATATTGTGCATAAATTATATCACTTCTAAGAAACTAATTAGCTCAGGTACCTACTACTTCATGTATGAGGTACTAATAGAACGAGTATTTACTAAAACACAACAATATCGAACCAAAAGTTCATTTTAAAAACAAATACATTGGCTAGGCAACATTTCTGAACAGTAGTACTTCTATTAGTGTGGTTAATGGCATTCTGTAGAATGTAGGTCTCAGGGTTCCACATCCACTGCGCAAGAGGTTCCACTAACTGCTAGCCCCAACCACACGCCAAGAAGAGAGACAACTGCCTAGTAATCTACTTACGGCCCAAGTAGCACGCACCCTTCGCCCACGCAAGAGCCACCTGTGCCACACAGAGCAGCAGCCGTAGCCATGGCTACTGGATGGCCCCAGACCACGACTGCTCAGCTCAGTTCAATATAGGCTTTCATACCAATTGTCATTGTATTGAAATATGCACACATACACACATAGTAGTATCATTACTCTGAAGCTACATAACAGTGCACAAACTAATCATATTAATTAAACTAACCCGCCCTTCATATTTCATTTCGTTGCCTAGCATTTGAGGCATTGACTACGCATCCTCGTCCAGTCTTACGCAACTGCTTAAGTACTTGCACTTTAAGACCACTATCCCAAGTGGCTAGCCAGAGAGACTACGTCAATCGAACTTTGGACTCATTATATCATTGTCACTTGGTGATGGTATCAATACTGAACAAATTATTTAAGAGGTTTCAAAGGAAGTTTAAATAAATGGAATATAATTTAATTTCGCCTGTTGGTTGTATCTTAGCTATTTCTTCGCGTGCTTGGCAATACTGCAGTATTAGATAATATTATTTCTCAAATGATTCATCTTCAACTCAGCTTCATTCGTTAGTTGATTAAATACTTATAGTTAGTTTTTATATGAATTCATACTAATTCAATACAAACCTAAATATACTCGCAAAGGACGAAATCCAATGATATCTGATTATATTCCGCGTGACATTGACATGTGAATTGGTATAACTCACCCCTGAAATAATGATAATAATTATAAAAATTAATTATATAATACCAGAACATTTAATAATAATTAATTTAATTTTAAATTTATTATTATTCAACAGCCCATTCGTTCCGGCGGGTTGGGCATTCGTTGCGCATCGGGTGTGGCGCTCCCGGCCTTCCTCTCTTCCGTCTATGGCACGTCGGGATTGTGCCTTAAAATCGTCAACCCTGGTATGGGTCGTACATTAATGACCACTCTATATGAAGCGAGGAAGCCTTGTTAGGTTTGGTTGGTCCCGAGACCGATACTCCTCTTGTTTTGGCATCGCAAAGGCTATGGGATGAGCCGCTGTGCAAACAGATTCAATTAAACCTTTTGAACTCAGTTTCTTGTGATACACAGCGTGCTCGGCTCTTAGCGGCTGCCAGGCCAGAGTCGGGGTGTTGGTTAAACGCCCTGCCTTCCGCAGTTATCGGCACGCTGCTAGATAGAACCAGCTACTGTCTGGCAGTATGTCTCAATGTAGGCGCTAAGATTTGTGGGACACATCGCTGGCGTGGTGGGACAGATGTCGATCCCTTCGGGCATCATGGGCTGTCGTGCCAGCGCAGTGCCGATCGCCTGTCACGTCAAGCGGTTCTGAATGACGTCATACGCCGCACTCTTGTCAGCGCTTGTGTTCTCTCAGTACTGGAGCCGGGTATGACGCTCATTCCATGGAAGAGTGGCAAGGCTCTGGTGTGGGATGCAACCTGTGTCGACACTCTGGCGCCTTGTCATGTCTCCCGGAGCGCTGTCAAGGCGGAATCTGCTAGCTGCGGCGGCAGAGAGTGTGAAGCGGCGAAAGTACTGTTCACTTGGGGGTGAATATATGTATGTAGTTTTGTTTCTTTCGCCGTTGAAACTCTCGGCTCTTGGGAGGACGCGGCCCACGAGGTCATAAGGGACCTATCGGCTGCAAGAGTCTAGTTCCCCAGAGGATTAGTCTAGCAATTCAGAGGGGGAACGCAGCATATTGGGCTCTCTGCCTCTGACGACAGTAACTAATTTTTAGATATAAATATTTATTTATATAATATTTATTTAAAGTTGAATTATTTTAATTAGATTTAAGTTTGTAAATATTTTGTTAATTTATTGTAAAGATTCAATTGTTAAAATGTATTAAAATCAATGTAATTTAAAGTTTTATACCAGAAAACATTGGTGATTCATTTCCATGACAACAAACATGGTCCTGAAAATGACTATTTCCTAAGAAACATGGACCTGAAAATGACTATTCTCAGACAAACATGGTCCAGAAAATGACTATTCTCTAACAAACATGGTCCTGAAAATGACTATTCTCATACAAACATGGTCCTGAAAATGACTATTCTCTAACAAACATAGTCCTGAAAACGACTATACTCCAACAAACATGGTCTTGAAAATGACTATTCTCTAATAAACATGGTTCTGAAAATGACTATTCTCAGACAAACATGGGCCTGAAAATGACTATTCCCTAACAAACATGGTCCTGAAAATGACTATTCTCATACAAACATGGTCCTGAAAATGACTATTCTCTAACAAACATAGTCCTGAAAACGACTATACTCCAACAAACATGGTCTTGAAAATGACTATTCTCTAATAAACATGGTTCTGAAAATGACTATTCTGAAACAAACATGTTCCAGAAAATGACTATTTCCTAACAAACATGGTCCTGAAAATGACTATTTTCTTACAATATGGTTCTAAAAATGACTAATTTTTTAAAAACATGGTCCTGAAAATGACTATTCTCTTACAAACATGGTCCTGAATATGACTATTCTCTAACAAACATGGTCCTGAAAATGACTATTTCATAACAAACATGGACCTGAAAATGACTAAACTCAAAAAAACATGGTCCTGAAAATGACTATTCCCTAACAAGCATGGTCCTGAAAATGACTATTTTTTTACAAAATGATCCTGAAAATGACTTTTCTCTAACAAACATGGTACTGAAAATGAAAATTCTCTGATAAATATGTTCCTGAAAACTGGGTAAACGAGCAATATTGGCAGTGAAAAATAAAGATGTCGAGGATCTCAATGCGACCATTCAGAATTTTCTTCCAGGACAGTTGGTTTCCTTCAAATCAGTCGACACCATTATGAACCAAGATGACGTAGTCAACTATCCCACGGAGTTTTTAAATTCACTGGAATTTTCTGGATTACCACCTCACAATTTGCAGTTAAAAGTAGGATCAGTGGTCATAATGCTGCGTAACATTAACCAACCTCGACTATGCAATGGAACACGACTGGCTGTGAAAAAACTAATGAATAAGGTCATTAAGGCAACAATCATAAAAGGAAAATACAAAGGAGAGGATGTCTTGATCCCGCGAATACCGATGATTCCAACGGATTTACCATTCGATTTTAAACGCTTACAATTTCCAGTACGTCTGGCCTTTGCGATGAAAATAAATAAATCACAAGGGCAGTCTTTAGAAGTTTGCGAAATCAACTTGGAGTTTCCCTGTTTCGCGCATGGACAAATATACGTCGCGTGTTCGCGCATCGGAAAACCGTCTTCTTTGTTTATTTACGTACCACAAAACAAGTGTGCATCTGGATTGAGGGCCACAGTTTTTTGACAATAACTGTTTTGTTTCAAGTTTAAGAAATTTAAGAATAGATGCTATAGTTTTTACTAATTCTTTACTAAATGCCCTGTGAGTTTCATTTCGATTGTCCAATATTTGAAAAATGGGCCCTCAATCCAGATGCACACCAAAGCAAAACACAAAATATAGTTTATGAAAAAGCTTTAAATTGATGAACAAACTGTTTTTATTTTTTTAATTGAGCAACATGATGAAGTGTCGAATAATCTTGAACCTTGATTACCTCAGACCTCGGTATTTTTCCTACCGACGTCAATACGAGCAAGTGCAAGCTCAGCATATTTTATTCTTTACTTGATTTCATATATTTAATTTAGTTCTTAGCAAACACTCAACCGTGCCAGTACTAATAGCTATCAAACATCGAGTTCATAAAACCAATACTTTATAGTACTTTTAGTGAATAAACTTGGTGTTCTGTGAAAAAGAGTTTTTTTTAAAAAGCCTGAACCAACGGCTGCCCTAACAGAACGAAAGTAATAATAAAATTTCATGCTCATATAGTGACTATTATTGCACGGAATTTAGGCATGTAATTTGACATATTATTAAAACTGTGACTTTTGTATTATATTATCGCAGTTGTGCTGTAAAGTTATACAACCTATTAAACTAAACCTCATTTTCATCATAAAGTAAAGCAACTTTTTTTTTTGTTTCCTTTTAATAAGTTTGACACATGGAACTTGAGATGCGTAGTAAAAAATCGATGTTAAAAAAAATCGATACTTCAGTAACATCGTTTTTATTTTCTATGGGGAACGTATCGATCTTGGAAGAAAATGAAACCGAAAATGATATTTTGATTAAATCGATTCCATTGATGCAAGCACTAAACTTATTATACCTACTAAATGATTATACTTATTTTATTTTCTTCACAAGTGTGTTGAAAATAGTCGTATGACACTCGTATGCATTTAGTTATTACAGCTAGTAATGACTAACTTAGCACACTTGTATCATAATGTACTATTATTCAATACGTTTTGTTTGATTTCTAATTAATTTATACAAAAGTTTAGGCAGTACGATCTATACCTATATATATATATATATATATATATATATATATATATATATATAGTCAAAAAAAACATCTCTACCGGAAAAGTTGTCATTACAATTAGTTAATTAAAAAAAAAAATCTAAATAAACTAATGGCATTTCGTAAAGCAAAATCCTGCAGAGAAGAAATGCCAAGAAACTCTACAGACATATTTCAATACAATAAAACTTAATTAAATAATCCATCAGAATGAGCAATTTACTAGATGTAAGATTTTGATCCAAGAGTAACATCCATTCCCCCTCGGATCTCATTGTGAGTAGACGTGTTGAAAGAATAAACAAAGTGTTGAGAGTAGTTCAATCAGTAAATTTAACCTATTGCATGTTTCAAGTGTATAGTGGTGCCATCTATTTGTGAAAACTTAAATGACTGTTATGACCCAGTGCAGTTTGGAAACCACAAGTAGCGCCATCTAGTAGTACTGCTTTGTAACATATCTCAAAGCTGAAGAAGTACAATATATGATAAACGATTGTGTTTGGTGTGGGTGAGCTGGTTTCATCGACGGGTGAGCACGGTTCCGAACATTTATGCATCACCTTTGCCTAAGGGGTGAGCAGAGATAGTGCGATAGAGATTATTTTATACCAGTTTATTTTAGACCTGATTTATACTGTGTGTGGAGACTGCAAGTATGCCTAATCTGACTTGCTCACCTCCCTCGTCATCGAATAATCAACTTAACATGTCGCGCTCTGAATCTGATATTCAACAACTGATTCATGATGATAAGGCTTCTCCTATTCTTACGGACAACGTGACCCAGAAGGCCAAGCGACGTATGTTCCGAAGAAACAGTGACACAGAATCTGAATGAGTTTAGGTTGGAAATCAGGAACATGATTCAACAATTTATTGCATCCCAAACATCTCGACTAGATAAAATAGAGCAACATGTTACGGACATCAAAAATAATACTTTTCGGATCGAGAGCTCTAACTCAGATATCGAGAAGGCACTGAGCGCTGTTACGGACCAAATCTCGGCTATAGAGAGCAAGTTGAAGTCACTCGACTCTGAGCGAGATAGTGTGGCCAGACAGTTGTCGGGATTGGAGGAAAGAGTTTCGTCGTTTGAGGGCGCTGCTGTCAAGACCTCTATAGAAATTCGAAATATTCCGAAGAATTATAGTGAAACAAAGCAGCAACAGTTTTCAATGGTGCAATATCTGTCTTCTCACTTAGGTTCTCCCATTCAAGACAAAGATATCAGGGATGTTACTAGAATACCTAACAGAAGGGAAACAAAAACGTCATCAATTTCTGTGGAATTCCATAACACGCTGCAGAAAAGCAGTTTTCTGCAGCGAGTTAGGGAATTTAGCAGGAAGAACAGAGAGGCGAAGCTTACCTCGGCCCACCTGGGGCTCTCTGGTGATAGGGTGCCCATCTACATAGGAGAGCAGCTCTCGCCGTCGGTGAAGAAGTTGTTTTACAGTGCTCGCTCCTTTTCCAAACAATACAATTTCGATTTCTGCTGGACCAGTAATAATCGAGTTCTACTCAGAAAAAACTGCGAAAGTTCGTATATCGTTGTAAAAAACTAGGATCAACTGCAAATGCTAATGACTCAGCAAGCAGGGTCCAAACCTTTGTCTGGCCCTACCAAATAATTAGTAACTATATTTCATTGTTTAGCTTAATTTTATTTTTCTATATTGTTTTGTTGTTCTATGAATTTATACTGCATGGATTTTCTCCTGTTATTCGATATGCAATTAAGTATTTTGACTTGCCTATCGAACATTTCGGTGGAGATCGGGTTTTCACTGTGGTGAACAAAATAATAACGGAACATAATCTATTCCTTAATTGGCCTCTACTTGCAAACTCTCTGATAGAGACGTACGAGCATGGGTTCACTGTTGTATTAAATTATTTATGTATTGCATTTAAACATTTGCGTTTGCACGTCTTACCAATTCAATTAATGAGCCTTCTTTTGTATGTAAAATTCATAACCTATGTTTTCCTTAGCCAATTTTATTTACCTAACGCCGATTTCGTTTGTTACGGATTGCTTAATTTGTTTACATCTAACTTTAATTTGTTACTATCTTTTACTTGCGTTAAGTTCATAATTCTCTTTGGTGAGTATTGTTCATCAATACTAACTACGACCCTTCATCACCTTCTACTGAAATGACCAGTTTAACTTACTTATTCGACAAACTTGACGCAGATTCTGTTGCCCAAGTGTTCACTGCTACTCCTGAACGATGTCGAAATTACGTAGGGAATGAAGGTTTGAATATTTTGTCTCTTAATATACGATCGATAAACAAAAATTTTGTGGAATTGCAGACGTTATTGTTTCGTATAAGCATTAAAATAGATTTTGTGGTTTTGACGGAGTGTTGGCTAAATTGTAATACTAATTCTCATT
>JAMBLF010001902.1:0-27698 GCA_030578115.1 Leucoptera coffeella
CGTTGATCATATATGTTATATATGTATTTATCCATGTATAATAAGTATATTTATGTTAAATATACGCTGACTAGTACCCTTAACACAAGTCTTAAATGAACTTACCAAGGGGCTAGTTTAATTGGTGTAATAACGTCCTACAATATCGTTATAATTGCCTACTCCGAAAATTTAACTGATTCTGCCAGTAGGAAGTAAGATATATAGAAACGATATGCTTCAATGAGTATTTCCGTATCTGGCAAGCTTAACTTGATAGGTTGATTAATGAACAAAAACTGATACGTATAAAAAAGCTCATAGGTCCTATAAAAAAAAATATCATAGTTCCTTCATTCATAAAGGACGCACAATTATTTAGCTTGCATTCTTTTTACGTCCCAGACTAGCACAGGACTATTGCAGATACAAACATTAATAAATCTTAAATTATATTAAGCAATTCTACAAGATAACAGAATCAAAACACAGGTCATTAATGCTCAGTTAATTTAAGTAAACATACATACGCTTCACGACTTTTGTATACACACTCCCTTTTTCAGTTTAATCAGGCTAGAGTGCCCATCTCCAAAATTTCGAAGGCATGTTAGGTATGAGCCACACGAAGCCCGCGTTTCACTAGACAGCACCCAACGTGATGGATAATGAACCGTATCGCCGTATATAGGCACTGGCTATTACCTATCCACAGGGATAAGCAGGCAGGTTACCTACCATGCTACCAAAATTTTGGTGATGAGCACTCAAGACTCTTACAACCTCGTTACAATAAAGAAGGGAGTGTGTATACTCAAGTTGTGAAGGGTAAAAATCGAATACAATAACAAATATTGATTGAAAATATTCTATCATAATAAATTTTGATATTTTACAAGAAAACGGGACTTATCGCGTATATTTTATAAACAAAGTATTACCTTTGTTACCCGATGTTTCGGCCATGTTGCAATGGCCAATCACGGGTCAAAATATACAAAATATTTTCTTGTTAAATTAATAAATATCGCAAGTCTACATACATACACATCACACCCGATTCCCTGCAGAGGAGTAGGCAGAGATCACGTATCCTCATTTGTCCTGATCCTGACAGACCACTTTCGCTTCATTGACATTCATACATCTCATATATACTCGGCGGTTATAGGTACACTTAACGTCATCCTTTCAATATAGCGTTTATCTGAATGTTATATGGTTTATTGGGCCGGCCCCTACATAACCCTGGAGAGGCGGAGCGTGGGTCACAGAGACCTGATTTGCATCATTCGTGTACTGTACTTGTACTTATCACTACATAGTATAAAACAGAATATAATGCATTATGGTCCCAAACCAGCACTTTGAACTGCGCATGACCGTGTATGTTCGCAATACCGGTTCTGTGAAGCGATGTCATGACAACCCGTTGAACAAGATTGCCTTGAATAGGCTGTGGCTAGTAGAGTTAACCATTTGTGATGTACTGGATGTTTTTATTCAACATTAGTGACCCGCTCCGGCTTCGCACGGGTATAAAATATATAGCCTACTCCACTATTTAATGGATGTTATTATACATATAAACCTTCCTCTTGAACTCTATCTATTAAAAAAAACCGCATCAAAATCCGTTGCGTAGTTTCAAAATTTAAGCATACAAAGGGACATAGGGACAGAGAAAGCGACTTTGTTTTATACTATGTATTGATTAGTAGAATAAATCCAAAAATGAATTCTACTAACCCGTTTACTGATGCAATCATAACATTTGTCAAAAGACAAACGCGTTTACGATTAACCCTTGCGGGGTAGTCCGAGGTTCAGGTAGCCATCTCCGCAATTGCGAAGGTAGTGATTCTATGGCCACCTCGAACCCACGTGTTGATCAAATAGTACTCAGTGACAGGTGGTAAGCCATGTCGGCTTTTACAAGCACTGACTATTACCTGTTCGGGCAACAGGGAAGTTTCTAAAATAAAGTTTAAAGAATTTCTATGGACATTATAGCAAAAAAAATACATTGGCGTTGCACCGAATACTACGGAGAGGGAAAACATCGTGAGGAAACCTACCTGTTCGCGGAACAGGTAATAGTCAGTGCTTGTAAAAAGCGACATGGCTTAGGTCAGCTCGTGAGTTCAAGTAGGCCATCGAATACCATACCTTCGTAATTGCAGAGATGGACACCTGAGAATCTGAATGGGTTTGTCTTTTTAGGTTTAAAATTTGCGTGTCTAGGTGGCTTAACAACCCAAGTCAAGGCTATCTTAATGTGTTAATAACAGTAAAAAAACATGTTTTATGATAATTTATTTACCTCAATGCTACAATCTTGCAAAACATATCATATTGCAAGGTAACCATAGGATCGCGTGACCATTTCTGATATTGCCAAATAAGATATCAAAGATATTACTCAGTGTTTATAAACCAGGCTCATCTCTACATATTTGTATAGGTACAGTCAGATAGACGATACTTCTAACGTCGCCTTTTTCAATATGTTCTATATATGCCTGTCATATGTCCTATTGGGTCGACCCCTACGTAACCACCCTTCCACTTCACTCACATATATTCCTTTTGTCAACCTACTATCATTCATCCGCATAACATGTCCAAACCATTGAAGCATGCTCTTTTCAATATTGGTCACTACATCTTCTTTCAAACCTTCCCTTATCACACTATTTTTATTTTTTTATTTCTTTCATACATTTTCAGATACAATGAAGCTGTTTCTGACTATATGCCTTGCGTACCTCGCCTGTGTAGCGGCTAATAAGACTAAGAAAGCCAGCGATGAACATAAGGTAAGGGCATTCGGGATAGATAATACAATGGAAACAGCGACACGGTTTACCACCTGTCACATTGAGTACTGACTTGGTCAACACGTGGGTTCTAGGTGGCCATAGAATTACCACCTCCGCAATTGCATATATATACACGCAATTGATCGGTTAACCACCTCAACGCTAATTGTGAGGTCCCGGGTGCGATTCTCGGTGGAGACAGAGAAATAGGCTTTTCTTCTGCTTTCCAGTCTGGTCGTTGATTATATATACTTATTATATATATATATATATATATATATATATATATATATATATATATATATAAAAATGTGTGAGTGTCAATGAAGCGAAAGTGATCTGTCAGTGGGACAAATGGGGATTCGATATCTCCGCCTACCCCTCTACAGGGAATCAGGCGTGACGTATATATGTGTATATTAGAGTCTTCATATATAACATTGGTGACAGGTTGCTAGCCCATCGTCTGATAGATTCCATTGCCCCTAGTCCTTTACCTCTTACGATATGCCGGGAAGAACGGCAGCTAGTTAGCGTTCTTTTTAAAAACTTAAAGGACATGAAAGTATATTTATATATTTCTATTTTGACGACCTCCGTGGCGCGATCGGTTAGACGCCTGAACGCTAATCGTGAGGTCCCGGGTTCGATTCCCGGTGGAAGCAGAGTTAAGAACTACGCTTTTCTACTGCTTTCCAGTCTGGTCGTTGATTATATATGTTATATATGTATTTATCTATGTATAATATGTATACATTTGTTAAATATACGTTGACTAGTACCCTTAACACAAGTCTTAAATGTACTTACCAAGGGGCTAGTTCAATTGGTGTAATAATGTCCAAATATTATTATTATATCTTTTTTATTCCATTACCAGGTGAAAGTGGCAGTGTATTACGAATCCCTGTGTCCAGATAGCAAGGCGTTTATCACACAGCAGCTGGCTCCCGTCTGGAAGGCCTTTAAAGGCTCCGTCAAGGTCAAACTGGTGCCCTACGGCAAGTCCACGGTGAGATGGGGGGTTTGGTCTATAGGGAATAGAATAGAATAGAATAGAAAAAAAATTTATTCACAAAAACAGCACAGGTACAAAAACATTTACATTTACAATTATTACAATAGACAGGAAACTGCACTGTCACTGTGAAAGGGCCCAGGCTCATCATATGTTGCAGGCCAAAGCCCACAACGCCAATCCTCCGCCTGAGCCGATATATATAGGGGATGAATCAGTAAAAATCATGACGATAAAAATCATCATTTGACGACCTCCGTGGCGCGATTGGTTTAACTCCTGAACGCTAATCGTGATTATGATAGACGTAAAAAACATGAAGGTGAGATAGGGGGGTTTGGTCTATAGGGGATATGATCAAGGCGCAATCGAGCATTAAAAACCATGATAGATGTGAAAAATATGACCTGTCATATTGAGTACTTTTTCCTCAATGCTACAATCTTGCAAAACATATCATGGCGTCGTATTAGTGACGACCTCCGTGAAGTGATTGGTTAAGCACCTGAACGCTAATCGTGAGGTCCCAAAGATTCACAGAGGCAGAGTTAAGAACTACGCTTTTCTTATGCTTTCCAGTCTGGTCGTTGATTGCATATGCTATATATGTATTTATCCATGTATAATATGTATATATTTCTTAAATATACGTTGACTAGTAACCTTAACACAAGTCTTAAATGAATTTACCAAGGGGCTAGTTCAATTGGTGTAATAATGTCCTAAATATTATTATTGTCTATCATAGACGTAAAAAACATGACCTGTCACATTGAGTACTGACTGGTCAACACGTGGGTTCGACGTGGCCATAGAATTACTACCTTCGCATTTGCAGAGATGGAAATCTGAACTTCGGACTATCCTGTAAGGGTTAATGGTCGTGAACGCGTATGTCTTTTGTCTTTGACGTAAACAAATAGTCCCGTGCTAGCTGAGACGTAAAAGGAATGTTAACTAGCTGCCGTTCTTCCCGGCATGTCATAGGAATGGAGTAAGGTGTTTGAATATTTTGGGTGATGGGCTAGCAACCTGTCACCAATGTTCCATGTAACATCACAACCTCAATATTCATGCTAAAAGTGACCTAGGAGATATATGTATCTCCTAACAAAATAATCCTTTCACGTCCTTATACATACATTACACATGACGCCTGATTCCCTGTAGAGGAGAAGGCAGAGATCACGGATCCCCATTTGTCCCGATCCTGACAGACCACTTTCGCTTCATTGACATTCATACATCTTCTCATACCATGATACGTCCTTATATATATCCTATAATATATGTATACTATATCTTCACGGCTCTGTACACCTTGAATGGGGTTACGGTTAATGTATATGTATGTATGTAAATGAACGTATTCGTCTAGTGTACTATTTGAAGCGTATGTGTATTGACGACCTCCGTGGCGCGACCGGTTAGACGCCTGAACGCTATTCGTGAGGTCCCGGGTTTGATTCCCGGTGGAGGCAGAGTTAAGATTTACGCTTTTCTTCTACTTTCTAGACTGGTCGTTGAGTATATATGCTATATATGTATTTATCTATATATAATATGTATATATTTCTTAAATGTACGTTGACTAGTACCCTTAACACAAGTCTTAAATGAACTTACCAAGGGGCTAGTTCAATTGGTGTAATAATGTCCAAATATTATTATTATTATATCTTCACGGCTCTGTACACCTTGAATGGGTTAATGTATATATATATATGTAAATGAACGTATATGTCTAGTGTACTATATGAAGCGTATGTGTATGTAGCTTCTTTCTTTCTATCTTGCAGCACGACAAGGTGAATAACAAATGGCAATTTACCTGCCACCACGGTCCTGCCGAATGCCTCGGGAACAAGGTACGTAAGAGATGACTAGGGGACTAAAGGTTGACATAACATAAAAACATACGCTTCACGACTTGTGTATACACACTCCCTTTTTCATTATGGCGGGGTAGTCAGAGGTTTGAATGCCCATCTCCAAAATTTCGAAGGCATGTTAGGTATGGGTCATTCGAATATAGGTTGAATAAAGTGGATTATAAGTTTGGGGCTTGGCTCTGTATTAGTGAGTACAGGGTTCAAATCATGTACCAATGGAAATGAGGTTTAATGAATTTCTATGTACGTTTTCGTAATAAAAACAAATTTACGAAATGCATTGAACACTACGGTGAGGGAAAACAGCGTGAGGAAACCTACCTGTTCTAGAACAGGTAATATTCAGTGCTTAAAAATGGCGACATGGCTGTCATATTAAGTACCAACTATCTGGTCAACACGTGGGTCCGAAGTGGCCATAGAACTACTACCTTCGCAATTGCGGAGATGGAAATCCGAACCTCTGACTATCCCGCATGGGTTAATATTCGTGAGTACATTTGTCTTTTTAGTATTTATATTTATTTAATAAACTTTGACTAGTACCCTTAACACAAGTCGTAAATGAACTTACCAAGGGGCTAGTTCAACCGGTGTTCTAAATATTACTATTATCTCGCCCTCGCTTCTTACAACCTATTTTACAAATTATGTTTCTGTATAATTTGGTTTTGTAACTGGGCAAAAAATTCTGAAAGCCGCAGTTTCTTGTTGGTTCTTCTCCGAGCCAGGGCTTCCGAACCGTCAAATTTCAATGCTAAGAGACAACCAGTGTCAGGCAAATGTTTTGACTTTCAATCAATGTACTGTACTTGTACTTATGTTGAAGAAAAACACTATGACTTTGACTATATAAGGCGTGAAAGGATTTGATTAACTTATTGATTTAATAAAAGTGTTTGAGTTTGAAATATTAGGCTCAATGTGACGAAATGATCATAATTAGAGTGCGTAAGATAGCTTATGTATTAGTCAACGTACAACCAGTGTCAGGTAAATGTTTTGACTTTCAATGAATGTACTGTACTTGTACTTATGTTGAATAAAAACATTTGACTTTGACTTTATTTTCCTAACAGATCCAAGCTTGCATCTTAAAGGACAAGACTCTCGCTGATACAGACAAAATGGAACTGGTGATCTGTCTCATGTCTCAGGCCAATCCTGACAAGAGTCTGGACAAGGTAAGAGGGGTAGGAACAGATAGACGCTTTAATAAAAGGGTGACGTTAGGAGTACCTATAACCGCCGAGTGTGTATGAGATGTATGAGTGCCAATGTAGCGAAAGTGGTCTGTCAGTGGGACAAATGGGGATCAGTGATCTTTGCTACCCCTCTACAGGGAATCGGGCGTGATGTGTATGTATGTATGTAATTTGCAAATAGTTAATAATATTTTGCATTTATCGGACAAACTCCATATATTCCAACCATATGGAATCGGTCTTCATATGGAACATTAGTGACAGGTTGCTAACCGTTAGTCGCCTTCTATGACATGCCGGGAAGAATGGCAACTAGTAAGCATTCTTTTTAAAAACTTAAAGGACATGAAAGATGGACCGATGACCTGAAAAAGGTCGCTGGTAGTGATTGGCTGAAGGCCACGAGTGATCGAGTTTTGTTTACTCTTGGGGAGGCGGGGTCAGTGGAGTCTGGGTGATGGACTGACAACCTGTCACTAATTGATACGTATTTGGCAGATGTTCTTGGCTAGGTGATAACTGTTACTTGGTGAAGAATAACACTCCGAATGTGAAACTGTATTTATTATCTTTAAATCGAAAGGTTGTTGTCCAAGTGTCTTTTATTAAAATCTAATCGCTAAGAAAAAGTAATAATGCAGACATATAAGGAGCGGTGCCTAGTGCAAAAACATGATGTAATTATGTTCTAGATATTTTGTGACTAATAAATACATAGTAGGCACAATACACATCAGATTAATGAGTTTCTATGTACATTTTCGTAATAATAACACATTACGAAATGCATCGATATTATACGGTGAGGGAAAACGTCGTGAGGAAACCTACCTGTTAAACAGTAATAGCCAGTACTTGTAAATGGCGACATGGCTTACCACCTGTCACGTAGAGTACTAACTATTTGGCCAATTCCAGGGTTCGAGATAGCAATAGAATTACTACCTCCGCGATTGCGGAGACGATTACCTCAATCTTTGACTAGCCTGCATGGTCGTGAACACGTTTGTTATCTGACATATACATCTCTCCTGGGATCTTAGTCAACTAATGCTCTTTGCAAATTACAGTTTCATATCAGATCAGTAATAGTGTGAAGTTGGTAGTGGATGATCGAAAGTGACACTTTTCACCATTTGTAAAGCGAAATTTGTCTGTTTTGCTTTTATTTCAATGGTGAATTTTGACACTTGGTCATCCACTACCAACTTCACACTGTTACAGATCTGATATTGAACTGCGTTTGTAACTAGGTGAAGGTGACTAGGAGTGAATGGAATGGAATAGGGCGATGGGTTAGCAACCTGTCACCAATGTTCAATGTAACATCATAACCTCATCCGTGCTTAAAAGTGACCTAGGAAATATTACCGAGTATCCAATGTTCTGTCCACCCTGAAAGGGCTTAAAGGACGTGAATACATAATATGTACGTTAAATAAATAAATGTATGTATGTATATTATATATTAAAGACCTCCGTGGCGCGATTGGTTAACCACCTGAACGCTAATCGTGAGGTCCCAAAGATTCCCAGAGGCAGAGTTAAGAACTACGCTTTTCTTCTGCTTTCCAGTCTGGTCGTTGATTATATATGCTATATATGTATTTATCCATATATATTATATGTATACATTTCTTAAATATACGTTGACTAGTACCCTTAACACAAGTCTTATACGTACTTAGCAAGGGGCTAGTTCAATTGGTGTAATAGTGTTCCTAATATTATTATACTAGCGACCCGCTCCGGCTTCGCACTTCTGGCTATTTAATGGATGTTATTATACACATAAACCTTCCTCTTGAATCACTCTATCTATTAAAAAAACCGCATCAAAATCCGTTGCGTAGTTTCAAAGATTAAAGCATACAAAGGGACATAGGGACAGAGAAAGCGACTTTGTTTTATACTATGTAGTGAAGTATATATTTGTCAAACATGCGTTGACTAGTACCCTTAACACGTCTTAAATGTACTTACCAAGGGGCTAGTTCAATTGGTGTAATAGTCTCAATATTATTACTATATTAATGTAAATTTTCAACAGTGCCTAGCCCAAATCAAGAAGGAATCAGAATTTACGAAAATCAACAACTGTGCTACTACGAACCAAGGAGACAACCTTCTGGCTTCTTACGGAGACAAGGTAAGAAGTTTAATGGGCTGGGGGGTCGGAAACGTAGCTCAGTTGTTCGGGGCTTGACTCTGTATCAGTGGGTACAGGGTTCGAATCCCGCTTGAGTACGTGGACCAATGGAAATGAAGTTTAAATAACATTCATTGGTACATGCCAGAGCCGGGATTCGAACCTAGGACTTTTCTTAAAGAAGTCAGAGGTCTTACCCACTGGGCTACAGTGTTTATTGATTATTCACATATGATCCCTTAATCTAAGCTACTTGTTGTTTGGGGCTTGACTCTTTATCAGTGGGTTCGAATCTCGCTTGAGGTTTTACCAATGGAAATTAAGTTTATAGATTGCTATGTACGTTTTCGTAATAAAAATACCTTTAAGAAATGATTTGAATTATAAGGTGAGGGAAAACGTAGTGAGGTAACCTACCTGTCCAGAATAGGTAATAGTTAGTGCTTGTAAATGGCGACATGGCGTACGTTCATTTACGTACATAATTTATAATTTGCTAACGGTGATGGAAAATATTTTGAGTTAACCTGCCTATCTATCGGGATAGGTAATAGCCAGCGCTTATATAGGGCGATACGGTTCACTACCTATCACGTTGGGTGCTGTCTATCTAGTGAAACGTCTTAAATGTACTTACCAAGGGGCTAGTTCAATTGGTGTAATAATGTCCAAATATTATTATTATATTATCTTTTCTTACAGACTGACCAGGTTCAAAAGCCTTTGACAAGTGTACCCACCATCGTTATTAACGAGGTAAGCATTTTCATTTTTCTACATACATACGCGTTCACGACCATTAAATATTGCAGGGTAGTCAGAGGTTCCGGTGTCAATACAACATCTGCTACAGCCAGTCAGGAACGTAAATACATAATACATACATATATTGACGCCTCTTTGTCCCCAACGGGATAGGTAGATACTATTAGGCCACCTGAAACGGGTGACAAATCTCTTGCTTCACTCACACCCATTAACCTTCTCATACATGCTCTTCTGTTCTTAACTACGTACCATTTGATCATAGATAAATAAATCAAAACCTACCTGTTCCCAGAACATGCTTGTAAATGGCGACATGGCTTACCACCTGACACATTAAGTACTGAATATCTGGTTAACACGTGGGTTCGAGGTGGCCATACAATTACTACCTTCGCAATCGCGGAGACGGACACCTGAACCTCTGAATATCCCGCAAGGGTACGTGACAGTGTATGTATATGACGACCTCCGTTGCGCGATTGTTCTGGTTCGATTCCCGGTGGAGGCAGAGTAAAGAACTAGATACGCTTTTCTACTGCTTTTCAGTCTGATCGTTGATTATATTAGCTATATATGTATTTATCTACATATAATAAGTATACATTTCTTAAATATACGTCAACTAGTACCCTTAACAAGTCTTAAATGTACTTACCAAGGGGCTAGTTCAATTGGTGCAATAATGTCCTATTATTATTATGTCTCACATCTATCTACCGTTTACAGAAATTCGACTTGAAGAACCATGAAGACGCGATCAAAAACCTCAAGGAGGTAGTCTGTCGCTCCACTACAGTTAAACCGGCCGCTTGTAAGGAAGCCTAATAACTGTCTACCCTAAACAGGAATATATATTCACGTCCTTTAATACCTTATCAAGAAAGACAGAACTACGGTATAATATCTCCTAGTTCATTTACATACATTTACAGTCGCTAACGGTGAGGGAAAACATCGTGAGGAAACCTGCCTATATCTATTGAAAAGAAAGAAAGAGAAACATTTATTCACTGCTATACATACACATTTTAACATAACACTAGTTATACACTCTTTGATACAATAACAATACTCGTACATATAAGGAGTAGGCACTTGATGCAGTGAAAGGTGCTGTCTCAGTATTTTTTAAGCAGCATCACTGATCCTCCGACAGCACCCAAACCTAAGTCTGTCACTAGCTGAATATAATACTATAACAGAACTACGGTATAATATCTCCTAGTTCATTTACGTATATAATTTACAGTCGCTAACGGTGAGGGAAAACATCGTGAGGAAACCTGCCTATATCTATTGAAAAGAAAGAAAGAAAAACATTTATTCACTGCTATACATACACATTTTAACATAACACTATTTATACACACTTTGATACAATAACAATACACGTAGATAAGGAGTAGGCACTTGATGCAGTGAAAAGGTGCTGTCTCAGTATTCGATGCAGCTAAGCAGCATCACTGATCCTCCGACAGCACCCAAACCTAAGTCTGTCACTAGCTGAATATAATACTATAACAATATAACAGAACTACGGTATAATATCACCTAGTTCATTTACGTACATTTACAGTCGCTAACGGTGAGGGAAAACATCGTGAGGAAACCTGCCTATCCCTTAGGATAGGTAATACCCAGTGCCTATATACGGCGATACGGTTCACTACCTATCACGTTGGGTGCTGTCTATCTAGTGATACGCGGGCTTCGAGTGACTCATACCTAACATGGATGAAATTTCGTAGGCATTCAAGCCTCTGACTACCCCGCCATAATAAAAAAGGGAGTGTGTATACACAAGTCGTGAAGCGTATGTGTAATATCGCCGAGGTCACTTTAGCACGAATATTGTTATGTCATATGGAACATTGGTGACAGGTTGCTAGCCAATCGCCTAATTGATTCTATTTACAGCTAATGTAGTATTCTACATGTCGGGAAGAACGGCAGCTAGTTAGCATTCTTTTTACGTCCCAGACTAGCACGGGACTAAATAAGGCTATATAAGTAACCAATGAGAATAAAATAAGTGACACTCATACATCTTCTCATATACACTCGGCGGTTATAGGTACTTCTATGGTCACCCTTTTTCAATATATCGTCTTTTTGACTGTCAAATATCTTATTGGGCCGGGCCCTACGTAACCGCCCTTCCACTTCACTCATATATATTCCTTTTGTCAATCTGCTATCATTCATCCACATATGTCCAAACTGAAGCATGCCCTTTTCAATCTTAGTCACTACATTCTCAACTTATAATGAATTCTGGTCCCAGATTAGAATAAAATCAATTGGGCGATGGGCTAGCAACCTGTCACCAATGTTCTATATGATACCACAACCCCAAATAATATGCTAAAAGTGATCTAGGAGATATTATCGTCTCAAAGGTTCTGTCCACCCCGAAAGGGAATAAAGGACGTGAATGTATGTGTATAAGGTTCAAAATTGTTTGTCTTCTGATTTTTAATATAAGTTTTAAATTTTCAATCATTTTGAGTTTAAAATTACATTTAATGTAATAGTTGGTAAGGTTTCAAAAAATAAATGCGTTTTTTTAAATATATCTTTTTATTTATGAAGAGTCAGCCTGGACGAACACCTGCCCAGGAGGCTTCTTCTTTTCCTGTAGGACACAGTGGATCCTACAGCCATTATAATATTCAGGCGTAGCTCAGTTGTTTGGGGCTTGACTCTGTATCAGTGGGTACCGGGTTCAAATTCTACCTGAACTGAAGAAAACATCGTGAGGACCTACCTGTTCACTGTTGTTATTCCACTACCAAGTTCACAATGTTACTGGGCCCTTACTCCACTAATTCATTTTAGCCACAATCGATACTGTAATATTTCAGTGGCCGTAATTTGACACTTTTGGCACTCCACTAACAAATTTTGGTTACTGCGTTTGAAGTATAAAAATGCTACTCCACTAATCAACATACGTCAATGTCAGTTCAATAGCCTTATATTTGGTACTTCACTATTGACATTTAAATGTATAGGTACTTTGAGTTGCCACTGAAGCACATAAAATCTAAACCCTTTCGGGGTACCAGAAGCTGGATACAGGGTTCAAATTCTACCTGAACTTTTAGAAACGGATAAAAATACATTTACGTAATGCATCGAATATTACGGTGAGGGAAAACACCGTGAGGAAACCTACCTGTTCCCTGTTGCTGTTCCACTACCAAGTTCACATTGTTACTGGAGTGATGTTGAACTGCGATTGTGCTCAACGCATTAGTGGAGTCTGGCCCTAGAGATTTCACACAAATATACTGCTATAGAAGGAAGGTTCCTTCAGTTTTCTTATAAAATAAAACTAGTGACCCGCTCCGGCTTCGCACGGGTTGAAAATACATAGCCTACTCCACTATTTAATAGACGTTATTATACATATAAACCTTCCTCTTGAATCACTCTATCTATTAAAAAAAACCGCATCAAAATCCGTTTCGTAGTTTCAAAGATATAAGCACACAAAGGGACATAGGAACAGAGAAAGCGACTTTGTTTTATACTATGTAGTGATAATGATACACAGGTTTTAATTTGTATTTATTTATTTCTTTACAATACAATATTATTAACAAAAACACAGAAAATTGTAATGAATATTCACACCCTATTTCACGACCATTACTATTATTAGTCAGAGGTTCAGGTGTCCATCTCCGCAATTGCGAAGGTAGTAATTCTATGGCCACCTCGAACCCACGTGTTGACCAGATAGTCAGTACTCAATGTACTCAATAAACTTATAAGTATGTAATTATTATACATTTATTAGGCCTCAAAATTATTAAAACTTAAAAATATCTAAAGTGAATTTGTACTAAATATCAGTCATTTTATTGGTATTCGGCCTTTTCGACGAAAATCATTTGGCCGAATATCAACAGTCGCTCCTATTATTATTTACAAGCAATATCAAATAATTAGCCACATTTTTATTTTTTCACAAGTTTTCATTAAATCAAACATAGATGTGACATGTAATTATGTAATTATAATTTGACTTTTACAATATATTCTTCGCTCCAATTAGTAGCAGAGTGATGTTATATAGCCTAAAGCCTTCCTCAATAAATGATCTATCTAACACAAAAAGAATTTTCGAATTCGAACCAGTAGTTCCCGAGATTAGCGCGTTCAAACAAACAAACTCTTCAGCTTTATAAAAAACTAGTGACCCGCTCCGGCTTCGCACGGGTATAAAATATATAGCCTACTCCACTATTTAATGAATGCTATTATACATATAAACCTTCCTCTTAAATCACTCTATCTATTAAAAAAAACCGCATCAAAATCCGTTGCGTAGTTTCAAAGATTTAAGCATACAAAGGGACATAGGGATAAAAAAAGCGACTTTATTTTATACTATGTAGTGATGTGCCCTTAAATACCATATACATTACACATCTTGAACTTTAGCCTTCCTATGCATTTTCATATGCCTTATCAAACCAGAGTTCATTTTGAACGTCCACATACAAAGCTGGCATTTGAAAGGCCTATCCTCACAATGTTTATACCTTACATGAGTTAACAAAGCACACACTGAAGAAAAACTAAGCGGACACACTTCACATTTAAACGGTTTATCTACACTATGCAATAACATATGCTGTTTTAACGAAACTTTAGTACTTAACTTCTTTGAGCATATTTCGCAGACATAATCTTTTGACTTGGGTAGCGCTTTACATCTATGGCCGTTCAATATTTTCTGCTCTTTAAACTCGGAATTGCAAAGCGAACACTGAAATTTAACGTTACTTAGATGTTTGGTTACATGGCCTTGCAAACCATTTTTCCTATGATATGCCTTCCCACAATACAAACACTGAAATAGCTTCAAACCAGCGTGAGACAGTATATGGTATTTCAACTCACGTTTTGTTGTAAAAGTACTACCGCATTCTTTACATTGATTCTTTACACCATGCTTAACTAGATGTCTTCTCAACAGAAACGGTGCTGCAAATTTACTACTACATATATCACAGTCATATTTCTTGGGAAAATGTATTATAATATGACGTTTATACACACAGCGAGTTGTAAATTTCATTGGACATTCATCACATACAAACCTTGTCTTAAACTTGTGGTTAGATTGATGCATGAGCCAATCACACCGATCTGTAAACGCTAGTTTACATCGTTTACAAGTATATTCGCCGTAAGGATGTTCCCTCTCCTTATGTTGAACTAAATGGTTGTTAGAATGGAATGTTTTCTTGCATTCGGAACACCTGTAACGGTCTCCTAAGAGATGTGAACGTAAATGTTGTATTATTGACAACACATCCGAAGAGATAAGCTGACAACGGTTACATTGGTAACCCTCTGGCGTTTTGCTGTAAAGGAAAATTAATACTGTAATAGACTTAAGCAGTAGTTATTTTTAAACACTCGCGATTTATATACTGACTAGCAACTCGCTACGGCTTCGCACGGGTATAAAATATATAGCCTACTCTACTATTTAATGGATGTTATTATACATATAAACCTTCCTCATGAATCACTCTATCTATTAAAAAAAACTGCATCAAAATCCGTTGCGTAGTTTCAAAGATTTAAGCATACAAAGGGACATAGGGACAGAGACAGCGACTTTGTTTTATACTATGTAGTGAAGCAGCACCTTTTCACTGCATCAAAGTTTTTCATTCTTGATGTTTATTGTTTGTGTGTTTAAAGTATTTTGTTTCGTTCTTTCTTTATACTCATTTTATTTACAATGTGAGACCGGGTCGTATCACAATAAATTAATAAAGATATTAATACATTTATTTCACCCGACGTTTCGACGCAGTTGCATAGGCCGTGGTCGCGGGTAGACTGGCGTTTTAGCTTATGTCTGTCTACCCTCACAATAGATTTTTTTTATGAATTATATCTATATGGTCTCACATAGTAAATAAAATAGACTTAAACACCAATGAATGTTAATCTAGTAAGGTTGTTTCGTTCTTTCTTTATACTCATTTTATTTACAATGTGAGACCGGGTCGTATCACAATAAATTAATAAAGATATTAATTACATTACATTTATTACATTTATTTCACCCGACGTTTCGACGCAGTTGCATAGGCCGTGGTCGCGGGTAGACTGGCGTTTTAGCTTATGTCTGTCTACCCTCACAATAGATTTTTTTTATGAATTATATCTATATGGTCTCACATAGTAAATAAAATAGACTTAAACACCAATGAATGTTAATCTAGTAAGGTTAGAGATTCAAATAATCATCTCTGTAACTGTTAAGTTACCAATAGACTACTTCAAACACATATAATCAGTCAGTCAGTGAAACGAACATGAGAGGTAGAAAATTAAAAACAACCTTTGCAGGGTAGTTAAGATAATCAGGTGTCCATCTCCGCAATTGCGAATTGACAGATGGCAAGCCATGTCGCCATTTACAAGCACTAACTATTACCTGTTCAACGTACAGGTAGGTTTCCTCACGATGTTTTCCCTCTCTTTATAATTCGATGCATTTCGTAAATGTGTTTTTATTACGAAAATGTACATAGAAATGCATTATATTTCCATTGGTACATGCTCAAGCGGGATTTGAACTATGTACCAACTGATACAGGGCCAAGCCCCAAACAACTGAGCTACGCCGAGTTATATAGAGAAATAAGTAGGTTTCCTCACTGTAACATTCTTTTTTAATCATACATCTAGCTGTAGCCCAGTGGGTAAGACCTCGGACTTCGTATGAGAAAGGTCCTAGGTTTGAATCCCGACTGTGGCATGTACCAATGAATGAAATTTAAATATGTGTTATTCATTTACGTACATAATTTACAGCCGCTAACGGTGAGGGAAAACATCGTGAGGAAACCTGCCTATCCCGCAGGATAGGTAATAGTCAGTGCCTATATACGGCGATACGGTTTACTACCTATCACGTTGGGTGCTGTCTATCTAGTGATACGCGGACTTCGAATGACCCATACCTAACATGCCTTCGAAATTTCGGAGATGGGCATTCAAGCCTCTGACTACCCCGCCGTAATAAAAAAGGTAAGTATACACAAGTCGTGAAGCGTATGTATGTATCTAGCTAATCAAAGCCTAAATTGCACCAGATAACTAGAAACGAACCCAAATAATTTCACTGACTCATTTTGAAATCAAAAAAGGTACTGTTTGTCAGTGCACTTCTAAATTAAGAAACACAACAATTGACCGTGGGAAATTATGTTAGATAATCAGGTGGACACATCTCCGCAATTGCGAAGGAAGTAATTCTAAGCCCACCTCGAACCCACGTGTTGACCAGTCAGTACTCAATGTGACAGGTGGTAAGCCATGTCGCCATTTACAAGCACTATAAGGTTTCCTCACAATGTTTTCCCTCACCGTAGTATTTGACGCATTTCGTAAATGTATTTTTTATAAAAACATAAACATACGCTTCAAGACTTGTGTATACACACTCCCTTTTTTATTATGGCGGGGTAGTCAGAGGCTTGAATGCCCATCTCCGAAATTTCGAAGGCATGTTAGGTATGGGTCATTCTAAGCCCGCGTATCACTAGATAGACAGCACCCAACGTGATAGGTAGTGAGCCGTATCGCCGTATATAGGCACTGACTATTACCTATCCTGGGGGATAGGCAGGTTTTCTCACGATGTTTTCCCTCACCGTTAGCGACTGTAAATTATGAACGTAAATAAAAAAACACATTTAAATTTCATTCATTGGTACATCCCAGAGTCGGGATTCGAACCTAGGAACCTTTCTCATACGAAGTCCGAGGTCTTACCCACTGGGCTACAGCCGCTAATAATAATAATATAAATAGCGGCTATAGCCCAGTGGGTAATTAGCGGCTATTTTTTATACTACGTATATAAACTTCTAAATTATCGTTTAAGGTGTCCATATACATTTTTAATATAACTGTAAGGTAAATAAATGGAAGAGACACACATAAAATACGTACACATAATCTGTGAGTGACTCTTGTGTGAATTCTCTGACAATTGTCTGCGGTCTTGTATCATTTGTCTCCTTGGCTATAGGTGTGTTGTTGTCATGCTGTAACTCCTCTACAGCATTGCTGTTTTCGTCCGATATCAGTTCGGACTTTATCTGTAATATAATAATAATATTTGGACTTTACACCAATTGAACTAGCCCCTTGGTTAGTACATTTAATACTTGTGTTAAGGGTACTAACTAGTCAACGTATATTTAAGAAATATATACTTATTATATATAGATAAATACATATATAACATATATAATCAACGACCAGACTGGAAAGCAGAAGAAAAGCGTAGTTCTTAATTCTGCCTCTGGGAATCTTTGGGACCTCACGATTAGCGTTCAGGTGTCTAACCGAGGAGGTTGGTATAACAATGATTACAATTAGATTGACCAGAGGTCATCACAAAACTTATTTAATAGTGGACACTCAACCTACATACATACATACACATCACGCCTGATTCCCTGTAGAGGGGTAGGCAGAGATCACCCAACGTGGTAGGTAGTGAACCGTGTCGCCGTATACAGGCACTGGCCATTACCTATCTCCATGGATAGGCAGGTTTCCTCAAGATGTTTTCCCTCACCTTTAATGCCTGTGAATTATGTACGTAAATGAAAAACAGATATTTAAATTCTTAAAGCACTTATAACCGCCGAGTGTGTATGAGTGTCAATGAAGCAAAAGTGGTTTGTCAGGATCGGGACAAATGGGGATCCGTGATCTGCCTACTCCTCTACAGGGAATCAGGCGTGATGTGTATGTATGCATTCATATAACTTCTGTCAGTGCGTTGTTTAAAAGTTCAATAAATGTCTTGTTATGCCCACAACTACATATCTTACGGTAGTATTACGGTATCGATACTGAAGTAATATTGTGCCTTCAATGCATTAGTGGAGTAAGGGCCCAGTAATGTTTGATATAAACTTATAGTTGTCAAATCACATACATACACGCCAAACCCAGTTCCCTAAAGAGGAGTAGACACAACCACTTTCATTTCAGTAACATCTATACTGCCGAGTGTGTATGAGGTGTCTGAGTGTCAATGAAGCGAAAATGGTGGTTTAGGACAGGAGGGGATCTACAGGGAATCAGGTGTGATGTGTGTTTGTGTCTACCTCATACGAATTCGGCTGTTATAGGTACTTCTAACAGTAATAATGGGAACGTGTATTTAAATATCTGTAAATATTACTTAAAAACGCCAATAGTGGCTCACAGCGAACTATAAGATGTCGAGAAAGCTAAATAATCAGGAATAGGCAAAAGTTATGGACGATAACTAATTCGTCCATAATTCGCAAAAAACTAAGTGTAAACAACAAGCCAAATGGCCAACAAGTAAAATAGGAACTGATAAATGTAACAGAATAGTCTATTGAGACGAAGAACGCATATTTATATGAAAATATTTAACAAATACTACTAAATACAAAACTAACCTCTAAATCGTCAAAAAATGCCGAATCCAAAGACATTTTGAGCTCTCAACAAAAGGTTTTGGAGATAAGTAGAAGCGTGTCTTTAATTATATACCCTGTGATGGTTACAACACATTATTACACTCACAATTAAACGTTAAAATTGTGTTTATGCACAGAATTCTAGTTTTAATTATTAGAGATCCCGCCACATAAGGTGGCAGTTGGAGGCGTCGCCACAGTCGCGTAATTCAGTGTTACCAGTAAACACGCCAAAACTAGCACTCACTGTGCCATACGGCTCGATACATTATAGGTTTCATTTGTAACGGTCTTTGGTTGCAGAGCTATAAACTCAAATAAAACAAATTAATATATCAAAGTCAAAATATGTTTATTAAACTATTTCAAACATGATTAATAATTAACGGGACTTATCCTTCTTATTATATATTACATATATTATGTGTTCCTTCACTCTGTCCGCAATAGACCGTTTAGTGTGTTCGACGTAGGATTTCCCACAGCTGCAATCAATCTTATACACACCCTTATATCTTATATCATGAGTATAAATCGCGAATCTCTTAAAACTATTATTTCAAACATGGCACTGAGCATTGTCTTTACATATTTTTTACCGAGGTTAGATCAGCGGAGACCCTAGCTTGGAGAAGAACTAACAAGAAACTCCGGAAATCAATTTATTATAATCACCCTTAACAAACATAAAAATTACAAAGAGTGGGCAAAAAACACAACGCTGGTAATACTAAATTTACCTTTCATACAAAATAACACGCAATTGCGGAAACGTCAAATTTAGTTCCAAGTTTGGCTACTGCCACCGTATGTGGCGGGTACTCTATTTATTTATAAAGGTAATTTTTTTTATATTTTTTGTTTCCAATATTATGATACCCATAGTCTAGGCCACAACTCACATCAGCGCGCCAACCAATGAAGAGAATCTGTAAAAACTAGAGTACCCGCCGTTCTTCTCCAAGCTAGGGTCTCCGCTGATCTAACCTCGGTAAAAAATATGTAAAGACAATGCTCAGTGCCATGTTTGAAATAATAGTTTTAAGAGATTCGCGATTTATACTCATGATATAAGATATAAGGGTGGGTATAAGATTGATTGCAGCTGTGGGAAATCCTACGTCGGACAGACTAAACGGTCTATTGCGGACAGAGTGACGGAACACATAATATATGTAATATATAATAAGAAGGATAAGTCCCGTTAATTATTAATCATGTTTGAAATAGTTTAATAAACATATTTTGAATTAGATCATTTATTCATAAATTCAAATTAAGTTATATACAATAAAACAAGGAATTAAAACTAACAAAATATTTACAAACTTAAAACTAATTAAAATAAATTACCTATAAATTAAATATGTCTAAAAAATTGTCGCTGTCATTGGAGCGCAGAGTGCCCAATATGCTGGCAGCATTCCCCCTCTGAATAGCCAGACTAATGGCGGAGGAAGCTACCAGCCCTGCAATCCCCACTGGACTCTTGCAGGCGATGGGCAAAATCCCTTATGACCCCATGAGCCGCGCCCCCCCAAGAGCCGAGAGTTTCAACGGCGAAAGGAACAAAACTATATTCCCCACCAAGTGAAGAATATTTTCGCTGCTTCAAACTCTCTGCCGCAGCAGCAGCAGATCCCGCCTCGACAGCGCTCCGGGAGACATGACAAGGCGCCAGTGTGTCGACGCAGGTGGCATCCCACACCAGAGCCTTGCCACTCTTCCATGGAATGAGCGTCATACCATCCGGTCTCTTGCCATCGTCGCGTACCAGACCGGAAGGCTCCAGCACTGCAGGTACACGAGCGCTGACAAGAGCGCGGCGTATGACGTCATTCAGAGCCGCGTGACGTGACAGGCGACCTGCACTGCGCTGGCACGACAGCCCATGATGCCCGTAGGGATCGACATCTGTCCCACAACGACAGCGATGTGTCCCACAAATCTTAGCGCCTACCCTGAGACATACTGCTAGACAGAAGCTGGTTCTATCTAGCAGTGTGCCGATAACTGCGGAAGGCAGGGTGTTTAACCAATACCCCGACTCTGGCCTGGCAGCCGCTAAGAGTCGAGCACGCTGTGTAACACAAGAAACTGAATTTAAAAGGTTTAATTGAATCTGTTTACACAGCGGCTCGTCCCATAGCCTTTGCGATGTCAAACCAAGAGGAGTATCGGTCCCGGGACCAACCAAAACTAACCAAGCCTCCCTCGCTTCATCTAGACTCGTCATTAATGAATGACCGATACTAGGGTCGATGATTTTCAGGCACAATTCCGACGTGCCATAGACAGAAGAGAGGAAGGCTGGGAGCGCCACACCCGAAGCGCAACGAATGCCCAACCCGCCAAAACGAATGGGAAGTGATGCCTGTGTCCAACAATGATCAGTGAAATTACAATTTAGGATTTTGGATAAGGTTGACCGAATAATATTGTCCAACTGTTCTAAAAAGAAATGATGTTTCCAAAGATAACTAGTTCTAAGAAAATATAAAAAATTTGGAATAAATATACAATATTTAATGATGGTGTAAGCCAAATGCGGTGATATGTTTTCCAATCGTACGGATGATTCATAAAATTTGCAATTTTTTCTTGAATGAAGGCGGGTAAGGATTCGTCGTTCAAAGGGGCGCCGAGGAGACGAAGCGAGTCTTTAGATAAAATTTTTATATTCGGTGCTATTGAATCAAATTTTTTACTAATTTCGGCTTTTTGTTCCAAACTCAATTGTTGATTTATATAAAGTTCACATTTTTGATAATTTAATGTAAGACCTATTGTAGAGAAATTTTGAATAAGTTTTTGTAAATCATTAAATACTGTATTCGCTTCGCCACCAAGAGTACTGTCATCGAGATCGAATAAGTCTTTGTAAATCGAGATATTTGAATTTGATATATTAATTTGTTTTATTTGAGTTTATAGCTCTGCAACCAAAGACCGTTACAAATGAAACCTATAATGTATCGAGCTGTATGGCACAGTGAGTGCTAGTTTTGGCTTGTTTACTGGTAACACTGAATTACGCGACTGTTGCGACGCCCCCAACTGCCAATTTATATGGCGGGATCTCTAGAGATCGCGCCACATAAATTGGCAGTAGGCAAACTTAGAACTAAAGGATGATGGGCGATTTGGTATAAGGTCTCAATCAAGATAAATTATACACCATTAAATAGGTCTTAGTGAGTAGGTAAAAAAATTATATTACGGCCAACCTCTAACATTTGTCCATTTCGAGATAATGTACAGTCAATGTACACATTGTATTGTACATTGACTGTACATTATCATCGATGTTGTAAGATTTATTTACGCTCAAAAAGGTAACAAAAGTCCTGTCTTAGACTGTATCTTTAGATTTACGAAGACAAAAGTAGTTTTGCCCCTCCCTCGTACTGCACCGCACACCCTTGGACGCCTGCACAGGTAGTAGCAATGCGCGGGGGCTTCTCTCTCTCCCTCTATCACTCAGTCGTTCGCTGACTTTGTCTGTGTAACTACGTTCCCGATTCCTCGTTTGTTTTGCTTTTGACTGCCTGACCCCCGCATTCTCCTGGACTCCGTTACCCGTTCAAACTGATTACCTTCGCTTTCATTTGGACTTCGATATTGTGATAGTGATATTGTGAAAACTTGCCAAGGATGCGTGCTGATTTGGCAACATATATACAACAAAATGCTGCATTAGAGGTTAGTACAGTTTTTACATATTTTCTTAATTGTATCAATAATTATCATTGCAGTATAATACACAATATCTATGGACCTCGCTGGAATGCGAATCTCCTCCCCCCTCTCCTTTTACCACCCCGTGTTCGCTCCAGGCGCGCCGTACCAGAGCGCCTATGCGACGTGAGGTCATCAACGCTAGGTACACAGATATTGTAAACGGGTGTTTAAATACATATATATATACACGGGCATATGTAACACAGATCTTGTTAGCCCCGTGATAAGTACATCTTTATGACTTGTGTTGTGTTACGGGTACTAAATACATAGATGACATTCAAGACCCGAGATAAACTAGAAAAAACTCAAACTAATCATTTAACGCAATATTCACTTTCAGGCCGTGTTCGATGGGACGCGGCGAGTCTGCTTTAGATGCTGGCAAAGGGCTGAAACTGCGGTTAGAGCGCAACAACAACAAGAACAAGAAGTACATCAAGCCGAGCCTCAACCTCAACAAAATGGCGTGATTCAAGTTCCTGACTACACAAGAGCCCCAAACACGCCGTCACATTGCATATTTAGAGGATGTCGCAATGAAACACGACACCGAATCCCAAATGTTGTGAGGATACATTCATTGTGTAATCACAAGCTATACATACCAGATGGAGCAAGAGTATGCCGAGAACACCTCGACAGTAATGCTTGGGATGACTTACCTCAGTCTTGTAATGTCTCTAACGAGTTTACTGCTGAACACTTTTCTAATGTTTGTGACATTTTGCGTGATGCAGTAAAACACAAATCGACGTTATGTTTTGAGGAAGTTGGGGCAAGCAATATTACTGTACATGTCTCACAGGACGACGCACTGTAGGTACATGTGCACATATAGTATCTATTATCTGGTACTTGGGATACGCTCGACACGAAGGATTTACAGAACCAGCTCTTTTTTTAAATTCTATCTGTATTGACGAAGAAAATGATGTTCAAAATGAATAAATAAATAATTAATATTACTTACTTTGTTTTAATCTTCAAAACCTTCCCGTACATTTTGCGCCAAGAACGCAAAAATTACATATTTAGGTACAGTACTAGTGCATAATTATAAGACTTCGGCAAATCCACGACGAACGAGTTATCCCGAACGGTGCCGATGAATCTACCAATCATCGTCATTATGCAGTGACGTTTTATGACAGACCACTTCAAAATGAATGAGTTTTATGACAGGCCACTTCAAAAAGAATGAGTTTTGAAGTGGTCTGTCATAAAACGTCATTGAATAATTGCGATGATTGGTAGATTCATCGGCACCGTCCGGGATGCCGAGATTTGGCGAAGTCTTATAATTATGCACTAGTACTGTAGTTTTTATATGTTTATTTACAACTGACATTTGTTATTATCAATTGTCAAACACACATACATCATCTCACAACTGTCAAGACATAAATATATTGTTAAATATAATATAACTATAATGTAACGTGACATTATCGGCCTGCAATGTAAAGACCCATATATCACTTTGAACGTGGCCTTACTCAAAACGGACAACGAATATTGATAAGCGCCATGGTGGTCTTTAATTAACATGGATATACCTTCCCAAAAATATATAATTCATTCTGATTGAGCCCTATACCAGAGCCCATACATTTATGCCCATCATCCTTTGACGTTTCCGCCATTGCGTGTTATTTTGTATGAAAGGTAAATTTAGTATTACCAGCGTTGTGTTTTTTGCTCACTCTTTGTAATTTTTATGTTTGTTAAGGGTGATTATAATAAATTGATTTCCGGAGTTTCTTTGTTAGTTCTTCTCCAAGCTAGGGTCTCCGCTGATCTAGCCTCGGTAAAAAATATGTAAAGACAATGCTCAGTGCCATGTTTGAAATAATAGTTTTAAGAGATTCGCGATTTATACTCATGATATAAGATATAAGGGTGTGAATAAGATTGATTGCAGCTGTGGGAAATCCTACGTCGGACAGACTAAACGGTCTATTGCGGACAGAGTGAAGGAACACATAATATATGTAATATATAATAAGAAGGATAAGTCCCGTTAATTATTAATTATGTTTGAAATAGTTTAATAAACATATTTTGACTTTGATATATTAATTTGTTTTATTTGAGTTTATAGCTCTGCAACCAAAGACCGTTACAAATGAAACCTATAATGCATCGAGCCGTATGGCACAGTGAGTGCTAGTTTTGGCGTGTTTACTGGTAACACTGAATTACGCGACTGTGGCGACGCCCCCAACTGCCAATTTATATGGCGGGATCTCTAATTCACATTTAGAACTTGAAATATTTACAGTCTGGCCATTATCTCATGAAATTTAATGATGTCGCTAGTAGGTTTAATTACGGTATCACCATAAAATGAAAAAAACATTTTGATACAAAGTTTTAATAAATTCGTACTACTATACTAAACTTAAAACATAAAATTATTAAAAATCAAAAAGTTTTTATTCCATATTGACATTTAGAAAATACTCTTACAGCAAGTTTAAGCCAAATTAAAAGGCTTTGTATACATATTTGATTCAAATCTAACCCTATTCTACTTCGTCTTCAAGGTACTCTAAGTCAGTGTACTCATTTTCAGCATCCCCCAAAGATCTATTGCAGCCTGGTTCATCTGAATTATTGGCTTCAGAAAAGTCACAGACTTTTTTTTTGACAATTATGAACCTCTTGCCTTTTGATACATCATTTGTAACACCAGTATCACTGATTGATTGCCAACATTTTTTGATTTTATACGATGAGTGGATATAGCTTTCGTCCAGGTAAATTATTGGCTTTTGGATTTATACGGGAAGATTACGGTTTATTGCCTGCAAGTAGAGATCAAGTATTAAAATGGGTCAAACCTAGCTTACACGATGTCAATTTGACATATTAAATTACAATGTAAACATAACCTTGCACACAAAAAAACTCCAAATAACTGGATGTAATGGTGTTGAATTAACAATATCTGTTACAAAACTACTTGATTCACACAGGAACTTAATCAATCAATGCAAGCCTCACAGTACAAACCTGTATAATCCGCAGTTATTTGAAAAACATCTTGCAGATCGTTCAAAGGCTTTCCGGCCTGAGATTCATCCAAACATCTCAGGAAAACCTGATAAATAACCTGTCGGGTTCTACTCCGAATAGTTTTCTTCCCTTTTCTTTCTTGGTTTTCTTGCATTATTCGTTCGCAAAATTGATTATAATCTCACAAAAAGCTCGCAGGATCACTTTGCTTACAGCGTAGACAAATAAAAATAAAAGGGTTGCCAGGAAATTCCTATTAATTTAGTTCCTCTTTAATTAATTTCATCAGTTAATGGCCAAACTGTACAAGATTATATTTATAAAAAATATATTTATCAATATTTACAGTCGCTAACGGTAAGGGAAAACATCGTGAGGAAACCTGCCTATCCCTCAGGATAGGTAATAGTCAGTGCCTATATACGGCGGTACGGTTCACTACCTATCACGTTGGGTGCTGTCTATCTAGTGATACGCGGGGTTCGAATGATCCATACCTAACATGCCTTCGAAATTTCGGAGATGGGCATTCAAGCCTCTGACTACCCCGTCATAATAAAAAAGGGAGTGTGTATACATAAGTTGTAAAGCGTATGTATGTATATTAATAAACAGCTATCTTGTTTCCTAGCATTTCGTATCAGGGTTTAACGACTGTTAACTTCTGCGAGGTAATTAATGTTCATCTCGGTACTGGTATTAATAAGTACACATTCTCATCTGTAATTCCCATCGCCCTGGAAATGATCTATCTAAGGCAATCTTGATCGCAGTTGATATATTTTGCCTCATTCGAAAACATAAACATACTTATAACATATAACAGTCAGATAGACGCTATATTGAAAAAAGGTGACGTTAGGAGTACTTATAACCGCCGAGAGTGTATGAGAGGATGTATGAATATCAATGAAGCGAAAGTGGTCTGTCAGGATCGGGACAAATGATAATCCGTGATCTCTGCCTACCCCTCTACAGGAAATCAGGCGTGATGTGTATGTATGTACTTGTGCATGTCTTTTATTTTGTAAGCAATATACTTATATCTCACACCTTAAGTAAATTGTGTTCAATTTAATCAGTATATTATGTCCTACTATCCCTTCCTTCCTCTAACTTTTAACATCAATAATTTGAATTTTTATTACATTCACAATCTAGGCCGTAATGTAAAATGTAGCACAGGAGATATTAATTATTACTATATACCTGCGTTCATTCCATAAAATTGTCGTTAGAAATTTAATATTAAGTTAATAAAAATAATAATATAGAGATCCCGCCACATAAATTGGCAGTAGCCAAACTTGGAACTAAATTTGACGTTTCCGCCATTGCGTGTTATTTTGTATGAAAGGTAAATTTAGTATTACCAGCGTTGTGTTTTTTGCTCACTCTTTGTAATTTTTATGTTTGTTAAGGGTGATTATAATAAATTGATTTCGGGAGTTTCTTGTTAGTTCTTCTCCAAGCTAGGGTCTCCGCTGATCTAACCTCGGTAAAAAATATGTCAACACAATGTTCAGTGCCATGTTTGAATTAGTTTTTTTAATTTATACTTAGATCATAAGATAACTTTCAAAGAGAGCTT
>JAMBLF010001903.1:0-27733 GCA_030578115.1 Leucoptera coffeella
GTCCTAGTTGGCTTCTTCGTTTCCTCATTAGAGCTGACATCATCCTCTATTATGTCTTTAGTAACGGGCTCTTTAACACCACGCTTACCACGGGGTTTTCTTTGTTTCTGCTTCCCGTTCTTTTGGTCTAGTAACTTCTTGATCAACTTAAGGAGATATTCAGCTCTTGACTGTAGATGTTTCGCTTGAGGCTTCTTGTCTTCATTCGTTAGTATTTTATCACCTATTTCTAACGATGAGTCCATTTTGATCGCCTCCCATGATCCCATACCATACTGATAAATGCCAGCTAACAATTTGGAATCATCTGCTACGGTCCAATCAGTATCGAAATTTGCAGGTCGTGTTCTGTAATAGAATTTATATATTTAAATCAAATCCCAATAGTTAAATCATACTGACAGAAAAATCAGGCTGATTCAGTCATATTATCATACTTTTCTGAAATTAAAGCTGTTTTGTTGGCTCAACCTCAAACAACAATGTGACAACACTGGCAATAAATTCGAGTCTGTAATTTGACAAGATGCATACATAGTTATCATTATTATACTATAAATTATAAGGCGTAATTTAGAGTTATGTTAATTTTCTGAAATATTTATTATATCGATAATATAACATAATGTAATCTATAAGTTACCTGAAATCCAACTGCCATTTGAGCCGTTCTTCTTTAGTTTGTGGCAGGAATTCATCCAAAGGAGCCAGCTCATCCTGACAAGCAGCTAACGTTTTCGCGTTAACAGGTACTCCGCCAAGTTTAAATGATTTCCTCGCATTTTTACGGACACCATTTTGTTCATCTATGAAAAGAAAATATTGTTATCATTGCCCTGCTTAATTCTGTGATTTGCAGGTTAAGTATCTAAACTCAATTTATATGACAAATATGAACGAGAAATTCCAATACTTGCAAGACTATGGATATTGTTTTAACATGTGTATGTTACTACAAAACAAACGACGATGCAAAGAAAATTGTTTACTTACTGGATTGATCATTATTAGTGCTGTTTAACACAGATCTGCATCTTTCCTGTAGGATTTCTCCCAATTTTTTGAGTTCGGCCAAGGGTTTTTCTTGCAACTCAGCATCACAAGCTATGCTATCCAGGTGTTTCAGTGGTGCTGAAAATTTCTTGTAGCTCTTGACGAATCGGCGAATCTAAACAAAAATAAAATCTTTAATAACACATCCATCATTTACGAAAATAAACTTATAACTCAAATAAGACAATGATAAGTGTTTTATATGGCGATATCCTACCACCTTCTATATTGTATGCTATCTGGTAGTATGTGAACTGTTGAATGCTTGCAGGGTTCAATTTAGCCTCAATCTAATATTTTACTCAAGACATTGTAATAATTACGCATGCGTTACGTTCAATAATGAAAAAGCCTTCGACTAGACTAGAACACAGGACTTACCTCTTGATCAGTGAAGCCCTTAATTCTTTCTCTATGCGACGCTGGTGGTCTACCTCTCTTCTTAGGTCTATCATCATCAGCGCTGACGTCTCCCTCAGACATATCGCTGTCTCCATCTTCACCATCCCCTCCATCGATACCTTCGCCTCTGCCACGTCTTTTACGTCCACCTTCTTGAAATAAAGTAATAACCGTCAGTACTCAAGTACACAAATATACATACATACGTCCCTCAATCCCTGTTAGGCTAGGTAGAGCTTTGAAAACATACCATCGTCTTGTCTCTTATCTGTAGTTATTGGGTCATGATAGCATAAGGATGACAAGATGCTTGCCTATCCCTAAAAGATTCCATTCATCCTTAAGTAGCCTCCAACAACATGCTGGTATGAAGGCCAGCAGATTATATTTCTATTACAATATGTGCTAGCACGAGATTTGTCTCGACTGAGTTATGACTAAGAAAGTAAATAAATTCAAGGGGGTAAAATATAAACTTACTGGCATCCTCATTATTCTGCTGCATATTTTTCCGCCTCGGAGGGAGATACAGATCTTCCATTTCTTTATTTCTTTCTTCTTCTGCTATAGTTTGGCGGACATTTTCGGGTATGATGTCGTCCTAAATTAGATAAATATACTCATTAATAAATTTTATATAATTAACAGTACTATGCTAGACGTTTCAACTATGTATTTTCGTTTTTTATATCTATACAGTTTAGAGCATAACAATAAACTTCAACTTACCCAATCTTTGCTCTCTTCTTCGGTATTATCTTTCTTTACTTCCATCACTGCTTTCTCTTCATCAAAGGCAAAACTGGCTACTTTGAAAGCCGACAGCAATTCATCACCGGCCATCGTTGGAGCATCATCACGTGTTTCCGCTCTTTGTAGGATTTCATCAATATCACACTAAAAAAACAATGTAATGTTAGTATTTTGATAAAATTAGCGTGAAATGCGTATAAATGAAAATACTTTTTTGCTTGTAGGCGATGACCTTGATTTAAAATATTTACAATATTACGTAATGTTAAGGTAGCTAATACATTAGTGCATTGATCGCCTTAAGAATGAAGTCATCAGTTAACCTAAACACACCTTTTAAATTTAGTACACAAAACTCAGTAAGTTATTTAGAGAAATTAATTACCACAGGGTCTTCATCATTTTCATCGTCATCCTTAAACAATTCTTCAGCACCAAATTTGAGAATGGCGTTCAAATCTTCTTTATTAAAAGGGTTATTAGCAGTAGTGCCAGACGCATCTCTTTTATTCAAGACCGTCCTGCCAGTTGTATCCATTCTTTGAATAACTAAATGATCTAACACCATCTTTCTTTTAGCTCTTTCTACTATGTCCTCTTCAACTGATCGAGCGGTCACTAAGCGGTAGATGTTTACCTGGTTTAAAAAAAAGTATATATTATATAAATTTTGTTTCCAATATATTCAATAAAATTAAACTTACAAGTACAGTAACAAATATTATACCTGGTTCTTCTGTCCAATACGATGTGCCCTGGCTTGGGCTTGTAAATCGTTTTGCGGATTCCAATCAGAATCAAATATTATCACAGTGTCTGCGGTAGCTAAGTTTATACCTAGACCACCAGCTCTTGTTGAAAGTAAAAAGCAGAAATCCTAAAAAAACAGACAAACAAACTTGTTAATTAGGTAGTCCCTGGGACAAAGCAATGCTTACGAGCCGTCCATCCCGGCATGTCGTAAGAGCCGACTAATCGACTGGAGGTAGGAGAATCAATTATATGATAGACTGGCAATCTTTCACCAATGTTCCATATAACATCACAATGCCAATAATTATGCTAAAAAGGGACCTAGTAGAAAATTATATCCCCAAGGTTCAGTCCACCCCAAAAGGGATTTAGTGTATTTTTATAGCAATTATACACTACAGAGAATAAGAAAGAAGAAATGCTATGGGGCGGTTGATTTCCAATAATAAGCATTATATCATGATCATACCTGCGATCCCTCAGCGTTGAAGTGATCCAGAGCTTGCTTCCGTATTTCCCCTTTAATGCTGCCGTCAAGGCGTTGGAATGGAAAATGTCTCCTTTGCAAGTACTCAGCTAAAATGTCTAACATCCGAACCATTTGTGAAAATATCAATACCCTATGCCCTGTTTCTTTTAGTCTACACAATAACTTGTCTAATAAGAGTAGCTTGCCAGATCCTCTTAACAATTTCTGAAAAGACATAATAATGGTTAATATATTTCACATTTGAATATAATAACAGTTTTTATATTTCACAGTTGAATTTATTAAAATTTTTTCTTAATCAGTATTTGAAACTACTTACTTCTACTGCATCAGTGGTTGCTAAGGAGGCCCTCGATTCAAAGTCTTCAGGTTTGGTCAAAAGTGCATGGTTACAGCATTTCTTTAACTCTATAACTATATTTATAAAAGTGTTTATGGACCCTTTCACTCCCTTACGCAAAGCACTGTAATTTTTGGTTAAGATCCACTTATAGTATTGTTTCTGAATAGATGTCATCTCAACCCTCAATATTTGTTCTACTTTTGCTGGCAAGGATTTCTCTACATCCTTCTTCTGCCGCCTTAGGATGAATGGCTCAAGCTGCCTGTGAAGTTTTTCATACCCTTTTGTGGCAGCATTCTCATGATCTTTCTCGAAGTCTTCCCAAGATTCAAACCTATTAACAATAAAAGTATATTTAGTATTCAAAGCATTAATCATCATTGTAATACAACATACAAAAAAGGGGTAAAGTTAGAAGTACCTAGAACCACCGAGTGTGTATGATTGGAGTGAGTGAGAAACTAATTCGCAATTTAGGACAAAATTTGAATCATACATAAATACACATCATGCCTGATTCCCTGTAGAGGGGTAGGCAGAAATGACGGATCCCCATTTGTCCCAATCCTGACGGACCACTTTCGCTTCATTTACATTCATACATCTTCTCATACACTCTCAATCATACATAAAATGTGAATCCCATATCTCTACATACCCACTTGTAAGAGATAAGTTAAACAATTACTTACTTGTATGGCATGATAAAATGTAGAAGTGCCCACAGTTCTTTCAATGAGTTCTGAAGAGGTGTTCCAGTTACTAATAATCTATGGTTTGTATCAAACTCCTTCAATGCTTTGTACAATAAAGAATCATCATTTTTCAATCTATGCGCTTCATCAACTAATAGCACAGCCCAGCTGAATGATCTTAGGAACTGTCTGTCTTTAAGGAGTATCTCATAGGTAGTTAATATTGCATTGAATTTAAGTCTTTTCGAGCTGGCAAAGCTCCATTCAAATTGTCTAATCTGTAAAAAAGAGATATTTAAAATCACTGTACTAAAAACATTTACTCATTACTATGCATTTATGATCAAATCAGAACTTACTATATCCCTGCTTGTTACGTCTCCAATGTATGTCACAACATTAATGTCTGGAGCCCATTGCTGGAATTCTCTCTGCCATGCAGTCATTGTACTCAATGGTACCACACACAAGAAGGGTCCATACAGCGATTGTGACTTGAACAGGTAATATAAGAAACAAATAGTCTGTAACAAAGAAGCATGAATACTTAAAAAAATGTACTACATATATCTATATAAAGTATCTCATTAGAGAATGTATTTTATCAAACAAAGCCATCAATTATAATAACCTAATTTAAATTACAAGGACTCACCTGAATTGTTTTTCCTAAACCCATTTCATCGGCTAAAATGACAGAATTGTCTTTACACCAAGAATGAATCAACCAATTCAAACCATCCATTTGGTAATCTCGTAAGGTGCATGTGGACTGAAAGAAATACAAATATTTATTATTGTTACTCAATGACAACTGATACTTTGTTGTAATATAATAGTAAAATATTGAATATTTACAATCATGTATAACCTAGTAGTAACTATGCTGCTAATAACAGAAGAGCTTGCATGACAGAAAATTTTAATATAAGTAATCCAATAATTTGTTAAAATTATTCTATCAATAGCCTCTACCATGTTGGCACATAGTTACGTAATATGTATGTACATATAGATGAGATTACCTGGTCACCACCCATATATTCCGGTTGTTCCCTAACTTGATGAAACTTGGGCCTTCTCCTCAATACTGGACAGTGCCTGGAAGGTGTAGTTTTAGCAGCTTCCCTGTATTTGAAATTCTCCACTTTCTCAGGCCAACGTCTCTCAATCAGCGCTGCATCTTCCCAGGTAGCGTCAGCATATGGCAATGACTCCCATTTACAAAAGTACTCATGTGCCATACCTCCATCATCTAAATCACGTGTTTGCTCCGCTATAAAAGAATTGTATTACGTTTAGTACAATATCATCATATTTAGAACAAATTTTTCTAGAAAACATTTATTTTCTTTGACTTACCAATGATTCTCTCAACAAAATTGTAAGTTTTAACTAATTCCTGTTGCAATTCCGTCTGGCATTCATAATAATCAATGTCCTCTGGCCCCGCTTGCTGCTTCCACCAAGCCAGATCCGCTTCTTTCTTAATATAATTCTCTAACTTCTTCATCCCTTTCACCTTTTGTTCTAATAGGGACTTCTCCGACTCCCACGTGTTGTGGATGTGAGACCATCCCTTCCACTTAATCAGGTACTGCGGTTCTGTTGACTCCTCATCGTTGGGATCACACCCTTCATTAGGGTCCCCATTTTCCTCAATTGAGTATACTGTTGTACTATTTCCAGTAACTGGAACAATGGCACTTGGTAAGTAATATTGACAATACTGAAATAATTCAAAGTCACTCAAAAACAGAAGAGCAAGCACAAGACAGAAAATACATGGACTTGAGAGGATGGCCTGACAACAATTAATATAGTATCTGCCTATGCTGATAGTAATAGAAGTGTGTATGTTTGTTTGTCATTATGGCAAGAAATGCTGTGAAAAATCTACAACTAACACATTTTAAATTTATATATTTTTTTCTTTAATGGCATATTACCTCCTATCTTCCCTCTTCTGTGGCCGAGGACCCTTTCAATGGTTTCACTATGGTCTTCAGGCTCTGGCTCTGCTTCTTCATCCCCGCCTTCAACCTCTAAGAGGTCAGACGAGTCTGTTTGTTCATCACTTGCCTCCTTGTAACTCACAGCAGCACCAGTCCGTCTTGTTGCAGTTCGGCTAAACAAAATACAGTAATATGTAGAAAATTGTAGACACTTTTGTTAAATAATTATCATTATATATCCTAAACAATTTTCATACATAACTTATAGTTTAAATAAATTTAAAAAGTAAATTTAAATGACCTCTATCATCTCTGAAAAGTCTCTGGTCTCTATGCTCATAATTTACCATAGAGCTTTGGTGAAAGGTGAGAAACTCTTTTCTTTGCATTATTTGCATACATTTATACTTCAAAACTGAAATAAGTCAAATAAGTTCATAGACCTAATTTATCACAGATCTTAGACTAGACTAGATATTCATTTACAGTTGTATTTACTTTTTGGACTCATCATCTGATCCTTCAGTGCTCTCGTCATCCTCACTAGAATAGTTTCTTCTTCTAGTTGGTTTTTTCTTTCTTAACGGTATGCTTCTTTGGCCAGGACGTTTTGAAGGCGGTGGAGGAGAACCTTGCAAATCACTTTCACTGTCCGAACTGTTTGAGTTCCATGATCCGCTATAAAAATAACAAAATGTTAAGACTTACTATTAAAACATATGTTGGGCATGTGAAACTATGAGAATTGTAAACCTTTCAGTAATCATTGGATGAGTTTTCCAATGGACTTTGGACACTTAAAATCTGACAATCAGCATGAAATCAAGCTACTGTTCTACAAAAAGTTCTGTTCTAAAAAAAAATCTTTGTGTTGCTTTCCCTCATCAATGAATATCATCACAAAATGTAAATTACTAAATAGCAATTACCTTTTCTTTCTACTTTTAGAACTGTTTCTCCTTCCACCTCTATCACTAGAATCACTATCAGCTATATTTAATCTATCTGGTTCCTTTCTAGGTCTGCCCGATCTTCTAATGCCATAAATGTCTGGATTCTCCTCCCATATGTCAGACTTGATTTTCTTGGACTTTTGCCTAGGTTTGGACAAGGAGTCCTCATCTGACCACTCCTTATCACTGTTTTGGTCAGACTTGGAGGAATTAGCGTTGCTGCCATCTTGGCTTTGTTTTGGTGACAATTTGGCATAGTTGCTATGTTGAGATGCTTCAGCAGGTGAACCAAAGCGACCGCCCGATTCTGAACCAGAGGAACTAGACCCGCTGTCACTGTAAGCGATTTAATACATTAGATACATATCATGTATGTAGACTAAATATTCTTTTATTTGACAGAATAGTAATTGTTTCTCAAACTCTAATTGCACATATGGCCAAAATGTGTGAAAGATGAATAAGGTAATGAATAGATTTGGAATCTTGCTATTTCTAGGGAGACTTAATATACATAACTCTTTTACATACCTATCACTGCCAGAGCCGGTGCCACTTGTTTCACTCTTTTCACCTTTGTCACTCACAGAATCACTTCCAGATTCGTCTGCCGACCCCTTCTAAAATAAAAAAATATTTTTGTAAAAAGGTATTAGGAATAATAAGTTTTAGGTATAGTGTCAGGTTCAGCAGTCAATTTCGATAACCTTTATTACATTTAATAAAATTGGTGATACTGTTTTGAATGAAACACCTGAAATGTACAGTTTACCAAACACTTCAGTATCAATCCTGTATTTCAAATTCAGACCAGATAAAACAAGATGTAAAGTTTCTATGTATCCACCCTGAAAGGGATTGAGGATGTGGATGTAATGTATGTACACAATAGCAAACACTTTTAATGTCACACATAAAAATTTTATTTTTAGCTACAAATCGCATCAGCACACAAAATGATGAATCGTTGCAGTTACTCCATACAGTTAAAACTGGATAAAAAATTGCAAATACAAAAAGTAATTCGGTAAATTGTCTTATTAGGCAGATAGTAAATCTACTTTTTAAAGAAACCCTTATAATATTATACCAAAACATTTTAGGATAAAAACTCATCAAGAACATCTATAGGATTCTGTATTTAAACTCAAGTTTCTCACTTGTAACCATCTAGTGATTACATAATAAAATTGTGTGTAAAACTATTTTACACAATAGTCAGTGTATCAGTTAATGAATATTGAGTCGCTACCCTAGGTCCTGGCTCACTGCTAAAATCTAGATAAGTAACCTAGGTGTTCATTGCTGCCGCATGTTATCATCATAAATAAAATTTTAATACACCTGGGCCCTTTCTCCACTAATGCATTGTAGGCACAATATTACTTCAGTATTGATACTGTAATACTTCAGTGGCTGTAATTTGACACTTTTGGCACTCCACTAACAAATTTTGCCCATTAAAGCACTATCAAAACTACATCTGAAGTACTTCTGTGTCTGAAATACAAAAATTCTACTCCACTAATCAAACATGCGTCAATGTCAGTTCAATAGCCCTATATTTGGTACTCTACTATTGACATTTCTGCACGTTGAGTTGCCACTGAAGCACCACTGACTCACTATTTACTGTGGCAGATCCAAATATTAGCAGAGTGCCACTTTCACAGCCGAGATGCAAAAGTAATGCAGTAGCGACGCAGTGTGTGGCTGTCAAAGTTAATTAGTGGAGTAAGGCTCCTGTCTATGTTATTCATTTCAATAATCAAGAATTTGTTTCAGTTAAGTGATGATAAAAATGTATGAAATAGCCATGTTATAACACATAGAAACTGGAGCATGATAAAATCAGACGCAGAAGAAGATATCGAACCAGAAGCATACTTGCGATTCCACCTTGAAATAATGATTATGAACACTATTTTCTTATTAAAGGCAATAACGACAAACACTATGTTAATTCATAAAAAACGACGGTAAAAGAAAGTTTTTATATTTTCCCACTTAAATAAGTATGTAGACTATTTAGCGCCAAAGTATTCTTTATTTTATTCCTTAAAAAACAATAAAAGTTGAGTTCTTTAAAAGTTGATACAGGTTCTTGCAGCACATACGAAGTTCAATGTGTTATGTTAATAGTATCCCTTGTAAATACAGAAAATAAACATAACCTCAAAATAAATAAATACAAGAAAAAGCCCAGCTAAGGGAATAAGAATATATGAATTTTAGCTAAAATTGGATGAATTTCCTATTACTTTATAATTCCATTTTATTTAAATAACTTCGTTGATAAACTCAAAATTACTGGCATATGTTTAAAAGTTACTAACAAGCTAGGGGAGCAATTTGAAGAACTATTTTTATTGAAATGTGCACCTAATTCAGACAAAATTCCCAACCAATTTCAGATTGATTACGTAACTGGGCAACAGTGAAATATGGTTTTACTGCTAAAATACAACATTTTCATTCATAAACTTGGACTTTGTTTATGTAAACACACCTAAACCATAAGAAAATCATAATTGCGTGTTAAAATGTGGTGCCTGAAAACACGAACACGCGGTCCACCCAGAAATTCCCAAGCTATTGTTTGCACTTAATTTTATCATAACACCATGAAAAAAGCGAATTTACCATTTAAAAGCATATGGGACACTCACCTGATGCATTTCGAAGAAAATAACATAGAATTAGTTGTTACGTAGCAATGACGGAATTTCAAACGACTTCAAACTTAAAATTACGAAGACAAAAGTAGCAAGAAATCAAAGAAAAAGTCAATTTTTAATAACAAACAATAATATGATAAAAAGTTTTCGTAAAGAAAATTCGCTGCAAAATCTTGCTTGAAGTCGCCATTTTGTCGTAGCGTGAATATGATGACGACTAGCACAAAAATCACTTTATTTTTCACTAATTATCATTAAAAACAAATGTACAGTAATATAACAACAAACATGAAAAGAAACTGAATTCAATTGGAAAAATATACTTCGTTCTACCACAGGAAGGACTGAAGTGTGGTCACAGTACCACTAGCAACGAGACCGAGAATTTACAGCCATTTTGCAGATAAAAAAATCGTCGGTCTGACACTCTTGAAAGGAAAATTGTGACCAGCAGTAATAAAAATTAATGCTATGATCACATGTCAATCGTTTGCTTCTGTGGTATTATAAACCGTAAGTTCAAGAATAGAAATACTTTTCAACATAATATTTGAAGTCATATAACAATTTAGTTACCCAGTTTATATAGAGATCCCGCCACATAAGGTGGCAGTAGCCAAACTTGGAACTAAATTTGACGTTACCGCCATTGCGTGTTATTTTGTATGAAAGGTAAATTTAGTATTACCAGCGTTGTGTTTTTTGCCCACTTTGTAATTTTTATGTTTGTTAAGGGTGATTATAATAAATTGATTTCCGGAGTTACTTGTTAGTTCTTCTCCAAGCTAGAGTCTCCGCTGATCTAACCTCGGTAAAAAATATGTAAAGACAATGCTCAGTGCCATGTTTGAAATAGTTTTTTTAATTTATACTTAGATCACGAATAATGAATTAAATCGAATCAAGCACAAACAGTAAACAACAACAAAATAACACCCAATGGCGGAAACGACAAATTTAGTTCCAAGTTTGCCAACAATATCGTCACGAAAATCTGAGATGCAAGAGTGGCTAAGAAGCAAAAATCTTTATTTTGAGGATAGCTGGACAAAGCCACTTTTTACCGTTTACCACGTTAGGCGATAGGGATCATAATTATTGTTAAGGAAAAACTGGCACACTGCTCACTTTCTTTGTAATCTTTATGTTTGTTAATTATAAAAATAATAATCTTTATTGTTGTTATACTTAGATCATAAGATAACATTCAAAGAGAGCTTGTGATAGGGCCTATTTTAAATAAACATATTTTGACTTAGATATATTAATTTGTTTTATTTGAGTTTATAGCTCTGCAACCAAAGATCGTTACAAATGAAACCTCAATATAATGTATCGAGCCGTATGGCACAGTGAGTGCTAGTTTTGGCGTGTTTACTGGCAACACTGGATTACGCGACTGTGGCGACGCCTCCAACTGCCACCGTATGTGGCGGGTACTCTACGATGCAACTAGAGATCGCGCCACATAAATTGGCAGTGGACAAACTTTGAACTAAATTTGACGTTTCCGCCATTGCGTGTTATTTTATATGAAAGGTAAATTTAGTATTACCAGCGTTGTGTTTTTTGCTCACTCTTTGTAATTTTTATGTTTGTTAAGGGTGATTATAATAAATTGATTTCCGGAGTTTCTTGTTAGTTCTTCTCCAAGCTAGAGTCTCCGCTGAACTAACCTCGGTTAAAAATATGTAAAGACAATGCTCAGTGCCATGTTTGAAATAATAGTTTTAAGAGATTCGCGATAAATTTATTAAGTTCGGAGTCTATAATCCTGTCACTTTCATAATATTTGTCTTCGACGTTCAGTTCATGCTGAACTTGGGTTTTCCAGTCTTCCACTGTTAGGCTGGCAAACGCAGCTTCTGGTAGTTTAGTTTAGTTAGAGATTCTTTCTTAGATCATAAGATAACTTTCAAAGAGAGCTTGTGATAGGGCCTATTTTGACTTTGATATATTAATTTGTTTTATTTGAGTTTATAGCTCTGCAACCAAAGACTGTTACAAATGAAACCTACAGCCGTGGCCAAAAGTATTAGGCACCCCTGCAAAAATATTTTCAAAACTTTTTTTGTCAATAGGCCACATGCGATCAAAAACGAAAAAAGTCGTTTTCTTTGATTGGCACTTCAAGCTGTTAAAGAAGTTCAAACATATTTATATTATTGGCGTTGGTATCATGACGCATTTTATTCTGAATTATAATAGTGTTTAGTGTGAAAAATGCCTAAAACCAGTGAAGTTAATCTAAAAAAATATATTCAAATCTAACTTCTCCACGAGCAAGGTAGGTATGTCGCAGGTGGAAACAGCGAAAGTGGTCCAATGTTCTCGTTATGTGGTCCAAACTGCCCTTGAACGGTTCGAGGAGACCGGAACGACGAAAATTGTGCGTTTTTCGCTGTCAAACACGACTTTCGTATTATGTATCATGGAATAGCATTTGCAACAGCAATCGAAACAGTGCTGCCAACAACACCACAACAACACAGCAATTAAAGAACGAACGAAAACGAAGAAAATGTATGAAAGCAATAATAATTGGTATTATGTAAACAGTTTTGACAGCAATCACGAGCGAAAATTTTGCAAACTCAAATGTCAAACAGCGATAAGTAAAAAGGTGGTTGCTTTCAGATTGTTAGAAAGTTTTGCAACTTTAAACAAGCTAAAAAAGTAGTTTAGGCAGTCGCACTAGTAAATTATAAGTGTGGAGAGTGAGGAGACAGTAGAGGGAAACACAACGCAGGCGAATATCGGCGAAAGCGCAAGCAAAACTGCGTAACAATTGAGAAGACGAAAACTCCTAATTCTCTGCCTGACGAGGAGTTTCTTCAGCCTTTCGATGATTTAAGGCCCTTTATGTCCATAACAAAGTCATTGCACAAGTTTGAGCTTTGAACGCAAGGTAAGGTAACTTATATTCAAATATAAATTTCCATCATTTGGTTGTCATAATTTTATGTACTAAAACATAATTTTCTTTACAGATTTTCGCGGCTTTTGCATTTATTCGCTACTGCTTCAGACCACAAATCTATTGGGATGAGCTACAGATAACATTTGGACCAGCCCAGTGTCCCAAACTCTGTGCGTGAAGTTACAGCTGCACTTAACAATAACAATATATCAAGGAAATATTATAGTTTCCTCAGGGTCAATCAGACTGGATGTATATAGTTTGAAGGTCAGTATTATATAATAATTTAATAGAATTATATTATTTTTATTACATAGAGAGAGGAAAGTGTGAGGGAGATATTGAATGTAGAGTGTGTGCAGGCAATAAGATCAATGGGGCCATGTATAGTGTTATGGGTAGCCAGTTGATTTCTTAATCGGCACGTATGGCTATTCATAGGGCTGTGCTGGTTCCAACATTGACTTATGGTAGTGAAAGTTGGGTATGGCAAAAGAAGCATGAATGCAGTCACTGAGAAGCATGTTAGGAGTGACATTGAATGATAGAATTAAAAATAGTGTGATGAGGGAAGGTTGAGGTTTGAAAGAAGATGTAGTGACTAAGATTGAAAAGAGCATGCTTTGATGGTTTGGACATGTTATGCGGATGAATGATAGCAGATTGACAAAAGGAATATATATGAGTGAAGTGGAAGGGCGGTTACGTAGGGGCCGGCCTAATAAGATATATAACAGTCAGATAGACGCTATATTGAAAAAAGGTGACGTTAGGAGTATCTATAACCGCCGAATGTGTATGAGAAGATGTATGAGAGTCAATGAAGCAAAAGTGGTCTGTCAGGATCGGGACAAATGGGGATCTGTGATCTCTGCCTACCCTTCTACAGGGAATCAGGCGTGATGTGTATGTATGTACATAGAGAGAAACGGGCTTAACATGTCTATGTATTATAATTTGACTGTTACCCTTTACACTACACAATATATGTGCATATCACTTCCATCATTTAAGATATTAATATGCGGCTGTGAGCAGACTGATGTCTAGTTAGTTGATTCAGAATGAAACAGAAGACTGGCTATTCATAATGATGTTCTATTTCCTACACTTATGTATGGTAGTGAGTGTTTGGTTTGGCAGAAGTGTCATGAATGAAGAATAATAGTTAGAGATGATCTCCCTCAGAAAAATGTATTATGCAAGATTGTGTGATAGCTTAGAATGGATTCATGAACGCTTTGTCAATGATAGTGTGATTCATGAATACTGTGGTATGGGAGAATATGTAATTACAAACATAGAGAAAGGTATGTTATGAGGTTTGGGCATATGGAGCAGATAGATGAGAAGAGGGTTAAGAGGGTTAGGGAAAGGGATTTATAATTTATAGAGCTAAAGTGGAAGGTAGAGGAGGACAAGTTAGGCTGTGTAGAACATATACTGATCAAATTAGGAACATTCTTGTCAAGGTGGGTGTACGCAGCGTGAAGAATAAAAGAGTCTATCCCGTTAGGGACGTAGAGCCATGAATATATGTATCCATATTAATATTTCATCTCATATGTGCAACCAGTGGGCATGTCTGTATGTATGTCATACATGTCTGTTAAGATGAATGTATGTTGAGGAGGCAAAAGTAGCGTTAAGATAGAAAGTAATTAGGTTTTTCCCTGGAAGGATAGATATTGTGGGTATATTTGTAATCTCATTGTAAATATTTTTTTTATTTTCAGATCAAGTGAATCATTTAGAATGTGGATGAAATTGTGCGCCCTGATCGTTGAAATTGTGTAGATGGCAAAAGGAAGAAATAAAAAATCTTATAGAAAATTCAAATATGTAGTTTTAATTTTTAAATTTAGTTTAAAATTTTCATCTATACATTAAGTTGACTTGGCTTGGATGCGAGCTGCTTCAGCAGTGGTCATGGTAGCATTGGCAGGTTTTTCTTTAGCTGCCACTCTCTTTTGCTCCATGTTCAACACACAAGAATCAATGATTTCAACACACAAGAAGCCTCAACCTAGTAAATATAAACAATGCATAAATTAATAAACACAATAACAACGTTAAATCATACACAATTATGGAAACAAATAAAAATTCATATGACATTAAATTGTACCTTTTTTCTACCAGAAATCAAACTCCAAATATACTAGTTTATTAGCACCCAGAAGTCATAAGTTATTCAATTTGGTAGATTTTAATGTTTTTTACTGCCTGACCTTCTAAATACATATTATGTTATGATAAAAACAACAATATTTGTAGTACATGCATATATTCACACCTCCTATGTCCCTAAGGGGACAAACAGAGACTATTGATCACCAACTCAAATGATCCTGACTAATCACATACATACACATCACACTCAATTCCCTGTAGAGGAGTAGTCAGAGATCACAGATACCCACCCTGACATATCATTTTTGCTTCATTATACACTTATATACTCTCAGTGGTTATATATACTTCTAACATCACTTTCAATATGGAGTCTGTCTAACTGTCATTTGTCCCATTTGGTAATCGCCCTTCCAATTCACACACATATATTCAATTCTTCAATTTCAAATCTTTTGTTCAATTCAAATCTTTTGTCAATCTACTATCCTTTATCCTCATAACATATATAAACGATCGAAGCATGCCCTTTTAAATCTTAGCCTCTACATCTATTTTTAATTCTGTCATTCAATATCACTCCTAACATGCTTATTTGTGTGACCTATGGGTATGGTTTAGCGTGCATATGCCCGTGGAAGTGCAATGATGACTATGACAAGAGTAATGTAGGGTAAAGAATAAAGGTGTATGATGTAGATCTAGTAAGAGTTATTTTCCATGATTAGTATCAATGGGAATTCATGATATCTGTTTTACCGTGTGTAGCGAGAATGAGTAAAGTGTATTTTAGTAAGTAAGTTACTCAGATGGTCCAAGTAACTGTGGTATAGTTGTTATTGTTATTATGTGTTATAAGTTTTTACACTAAAATATATTATTCAAGAAGACAATACCTGCATTTTCAAAGTGATATGGCTAGCTCTCCTCTTCTTGCTCTTGATATGGCCTGGCATATCGAAGTTTTCAGCCTGAAAAAACATAAACTTTAGTGCTCAAGTAATAAATTACATATTTCCACATTTATGTTCATTTCACTATTGATTTTAGTGTAAAATACTTACCATTATTTCAAATTATGCCTTATACGCCAGCTCTTGACTTTCCACGTGTACAGTTGTGGTACAATGTATCAAATATTTCAAGTTAAAAATTTCTAACCTATTGAACATTTTCAAACATAAACAATAACAAACTTGCTAGTTCCACCGATTGCTACTTGATTGCTAGGGCGCTAGTTTCTACGTGTCAATTTGAATGAATGATTTTGGTTATGTTGGTATGGTTTTGGATAGCAGTAAGAACGCGACCAGCGAGCGAACACCTTACATAGAGTACCCGCCACATACGGTGGCAGTAGCCAAACTTGGAACTAAATTTGACGTTTCCGCCATTGCGTGTTATTTTGTATGAAAGGTAAATTTAGTATTACCAGCGTTGTGTTTTTTGCCCACTCTTTGTAATTTTTATGTTTGTTAAGGGTGATTATAATAAATTGATTTCCGGAGTTTCTTGTTAGTTCTTCTCCAAGCTAGGGTCTCCGCTGATCTAACCTCGGTAAAAAATATGTAAAGACAATGCTCAGTGCCATGTTTGAAATAATAGTTTTAAGAGATTCGCGATTTATACTCATGATATAAGATATAAGGGTGTGTATAAGATTGATTGCAGCTGTGGGAAATCCTATGTCGAACAGACTAAACGGTCTATTGCGGACAGAGTGAAGGAACACATAATATATGTAATATATAATAAGAAGGATAAGTCCCGTTAATTATTAATCATGTTTGAAATAGTTTAATAAACATATTTTGACTTTGATATATTAATTTGTTTTATTTGAGTTTATAGCTCTGCAACCAAAGATCGTTACAAATGAAACCTATAATGTTTCGAGCCGTATGGCACAGTGAGTGCTAGTTTTGGCGCGTTTACTGGTAACACTGAATTACGCGACTGTGGCGACGCCTCCAACTGCCACCGTATGTGGCGCGATCTCTAATACCAATTTGTATGAACGAATAGCAATCGATCGCGCGATCACTTTGCGATCACTGCTGATTGCAAATTTTTACATAATAACCCTACGGATTACATTAAAATTTAATATAAAACCAAAATCTGTTTCATTTATCACTATAAACTACCCCATTGGCGTTTTTTGTTAGGGTGCCTAATACTTTTGGCCAGGGCTGTATAATGTATCGAGCCGCAGGGTTATTATGTAACTTGCGATCAGTAAGCAAACGACGAAAATTGTGCGTTTTTCGCTGTCAAACACGACTTTCGTATTATGTATCATGGAATAGCATTTGCAACAGCAATCGAAACAGTGCTGCCAACAACACCACAACAACACAGCAATTAAAGAACGAACGAAAACGAAGAAAATGTATGAAAGCAATAATAATTGGTATTATGTAAGAAGTTTTGACAGCAATCACGAGCGAAAATTTTGCAAACTCAAATGTCAAACAGCGATCAGTAAAGAGTTGGTTACTTTCAGATTGTTAGAAAGTTTTGCAACTTTAAACAAGCTAAAAAAGTAGTTTAGGCAGTCGCACTAGTAAATTATAAGTGTGGAGAGTGAGGAGATAGTAGAGGGAAACACAACGCAGGCGAATATCGGCGAAAGCGCAAGCAAAACTGCGTAACAATTGAGAAGACGAAAACTCCTAATTCTCTGCCTGACGAGGAGTTTCTTCAGCCTTTCGATGATTTAAGGCCCTTTATGTCCATAACAAAGTCATTGCACAAGTTTGAGCTTTGAACGCAAGGTAAGGTAACTTATATTCAAATATAAATTTCCATCATTTGGTTGTCATAATTTTATATACTAAAACATAATTTTCTTTACAGATTTTCGCGGCTTTTGCATTTATTTGCTACTGCTTCAGACCACAAATCTATTGGGATGAGCTACAGATAACATTTGGGCCAGCCCAGTGTCCCAAACTCTGTGCGTGAAGTTACAGCTGCACTTAACAATAACAATATATTCAGGAAATATTATAGTTTCCTCAGGGTCAATCAGACTGGATGTATATAGTTTGAAGGTCAGTATTATATAATAATTTAATAGATTTATATTATTTTTATTACATAGAGAGAGGAAAGTGTGAGGGAGATATTGAACGTAGAGTGTGTGCAGGCAATAAGATTAATGGGGCCATGTATAGTGTTATGGGTAGCCAGTTGATTTCTTAATCGGCACGTATGGCTATTCATAGGGCTGTGCTGGTTCCAACATTGACTTATGGTAGTGAAAGTTGGGTATGGCAAAAGAAGCATGAATGCGGTCACTGAGAAGCATGTTAGGAGTGACATTGAATGATAAAATTAAAAATAGTGTGATGAGGGAAGGTTGCGGTTTAAAAGAAGATGTAGTGACTAAGATTGAAAAGAGCATGCTTTGATGGTTTGGACATGTTATGCGGATGAATGATAGCAGATTGACAAAAGGAATATATATGAGTGAAGTGGAAGGGCGGTTACGTAGGGGCCGGGCTAATAAGATATATAACAGTCAGATAGATGCTATATTGAAAAAAGGTGACGTTAGGAGTATCTATAACTGCCGAGTGTGTATGAGAAGATGTATGAGAGTCAATGAAGCGAAAATGGTCTGTCAGGATCGGGACAAATGGGGATCTGTGATCTCTGCCTACCCTTCTATAGGGAATCAGGCGTGATGTGTATGTATGTACATAGAGAGAAACGGGCTTAACATGTCTATGTATTATAATTTGACTGTTACCCTTTACACTACACAATATTTGTGCATATCACTTCCATCATTTAAGATATTAATATGCGGCTGTGAGCAGACTGATGTTTAGGTAGTTGATTCAGAATGAAACAGAAGACTGGCTATTCATAATGATGTTCTATTTCCTACACTTATGTATGGTAGTGAGTGTTTGGTTTGGCAGAAGTGTCATGAATGAAGAATAATAGTTAGAGATGATCTCCCTCAGAAAAATGTATTATGCAAGATTGTGTGATAGCTTAGAATGGATTCATGAACGCTTTGTCAATGATAGTGTGATTCATGAATACTGTGGTATGGGAGAATATGTAATTACAAACATAGAGAAAGGTATGTTATGAGGTTTGGGCATATGGAGCAGATAGATGAGAAGAGGGTTACGAAAGGGATTTATAATTTATAGAGCTAAAGTGGAAGGTAGAGGAGGACAAGTTAGGCTGCGTAGAACATATACTGATCAAATTAGAAACATTCTTGTCAAGGTGGGTGTACGCAGCGTGAAGAATAAAAGAGTCTATCCCGTTAGGGACGTAGAGCCATGAATATATGTATCCATATTAATATTTCATCTCATATGTGCAACCAGTGGGCATGTCTGTATGTATGTCATACATGTCTGTTAAGATGAATGTATGTCGAGGAGGCAAAAGTAGCGTTAAGATAGAAAGTAATTAGGTTTTTCCCTGGAAGGATAGATATTGTGGGTATATTTGTAATCTCATTGTAAATATTTTTTTTATTTTCAGATCAAGTGAATCATTTAGAATGTGGATGAAATTGTGCGCCCTGATCGTTGAAATTATGTAGATGGCAAAAGGAAGAAATAAAAAATCTTATAGAAAATTCTAATATGTAGTTTTAATTTTTAAATTTAGTTTAAAATTTTCGTTTATACATTAAGTTGACTTGGCTTGGATGCGAGCTGCTTCAGCAGTGGTCATGGTAGCATTGGCAGGTTTTTCTTTAGCTGCCACTCTCTTTTGCTCCATGTTAATCAATGATTTCAACACACAAGAAGCCTCCACCTAGTAAATATAAACAATGCATAAATTAATAAACACAGTAACAACGTTAAATCATACACAATTATGGAAACACATAAAAATTCATATGACATTAAATTGTACCTTTTTTCTACCAGAAATCAAACTCCAAATATATTAGTTTATTAGCACCCAGAAGTCATAAGTTATTCAATTTGGTAGATTTTAATGTTTTTTACTGCCTGACCTTCTAAATACATATTATGTTATGATGAAAACAACAATATTTGTAGTACATGCATATATTCACACCTCCTATGTCCCTAAGGGGACAAACAGAGACTATTGATCGCCAACTCAAATGATCCTGACTAATCACATACATACACATCACACTCAATTCCCTGTAGAGGAGTAGTCAGAGATCACAGATACCCACCCTGACATACCATTTTTGCTTCATTATACACTTATATACTCTCAGTGGTTATATATACTTCTAACATCACTTTCAATATGGAGTCTGTCTAACTGTCATTTGTCCCATTGGGTAATCGCCCTTCCAATTCACACACATATATTCAATTCTTCAATTTCAAATCTTTTGTTCAATTCAAATCTTTTGTCAATCTACTATCCTTTATCCTCATAACATATATAAACGGTCGAAGCATGCCCTTTTAAATCTTAGCCTCTACATCTATTTTTAATTCTGTCATTCAATATCACTCCTAACATGCTTATTTGTGTGACCTATGGGTATGGTTTAGCGTGCATATGCCCGTGGAAGTGCAATGATGACTATGACAAGAGTAATGTAGGGTAAAGAATAAAGGTGTATGATGTAGATCTAGTAAGAGTTATTTTCCATGATTGGTATCAATGGGAATTCATGATATCTGTTTTACCGTGTGTAGCGAGAATGAGTAAAGTGTATTTTAGTAAGAAAGTTACTCAGATGGTCCAAGTAACTGTGGTATAGTTGTTATTGTTATTATGTGTTATAAGTTTTTACACTAAAATATATTATTCAAGAAGACAATACCTGCATTTTCAAAGTGATATGGCTAGCTCTCCTCTTCTTGCTCTTGATATGGCCTGGCATATCGAAGTTTTCAGCCTGAAAAAACATAAACTTTTAGTGCTCAAGTAATAAATTACATATTTCCACATTTATGTTCATTTCACTATAGATTTTAGTGTAAAATACTTACCATTATTTCAAATTATGCCTTATACGCCAGCTCTTGACTTTCCACGTGTACAGTTGTGGTACAATGTAGCAAATATTTCAAGTTAAAAATTTCTAACCTATTGAACATTTTCAAACATAAACAATAACAAACTTGCTAGTTCCACCGATTGCTACTTGATTGCTAGGGCGCTAGTTTCTACGTGTCAATTTGAATGAATGATTTTGGTTATGTTGGTATGGTTTTGGATAGCAGTAAGAACGCGACCAGCGAGCGAACACCTTACATAGAGATCCCGCCACATAAGGTGGCAGTAGCCAAACTTGGAACTAAATTTGACGTTACCGCCATTGCGTGTTATTTTGTATGAAAGGTAAATTTAGTATTACCAGCGTTGTGTTTTTTGCCCACTCTTTGTAATTTTTATGTTTGTTAAGGGTGATTATAATAAATTGATTTCCGGAGTTTCTTGTTAGTTCTTCTCCAAGCTAGGGTCTCCGCTGATCTAACCTCGGTAAAAAATATGTAAAGACAATGCTCAGTGCCATGTTTGAAATAATAGTTTTAAGAGATTCGCGATTTATACTCATGATATAAGATATAAGGGTGTGTATAAGATTGATTGCAGCTGTGGGAAATCCTACGTCGAACACACTAAACGGTCTATTGCGGACAGAGTGAAGGAACACATAATATATGTAATATATAATAAGAAGGATAAGTCCCGTTAATTATTAATCATGTTTGAAATAGTTTAATAAACATATTTTGACTTTGATATATTAATTTGTTTTATTTGAGTTTATAGCTCTGCAACCAAAGACCGTTACAAATGAAACCTATAATGTATCGAGCCGTATGGCACAGTGAGTGCTAGTTTTGGCGTGTTTACTGGTAACACTGAATTACGCGACTGTGGCGACGCCTCCAACTGCCACCTTATGTGGCGGGATCTCTAATACCAATTTGTATGAACGAATAGCAATCGATCGCGCGATCACTTTGCGATCACTGCTGATTGCAAATTTTTACATAATAACCCTACCGTATGGCACAGTGAGTGCTAGTTTTGGCGTGTTTACTGGCAACACTTAATTACGTGACTATGGCGACGCCTCCAACTGCCAACTTATGTGGCACGATCTCTAGACATAACTTTTATATAATATAATAAAAATATTATATACAGTCATATTATATATTTAAAGGAAAAATAATCAGGAAGTTAAAGACATATTATGACTACAATGCATATATGTATACAATCTTACAAAACGCTTATCATTATGCTAAAGACAATCAATATTTATATTAGTCTAAGAGACTATATGAGACGGCATTCTTATGGTAAATTGGACTTGGGTTACAAGCCCATCGGTCAACAGAAGTGCAATACTATGCTAGAAAGCATTTAATCTAGCGCGGAACACAAATATTGTCGATTATTGTTTGTATGTATGTTTTACTATTTACATTAAATTTAGATAATTTGATAGTTAGTGAAACGCGAGCTTTGAGTGATTTATACCTACGTTACGTGCCTTCGAAATTTGACTACCCCGCTACATAAAAGGAATTGTGTACACACAAATCGTGAAGCTTATATATGTTAGTATTTGAATTATATATGTAAATAAAAATAATAGATGTCTTTTTATAATTATTTAATTTTCATTGTCTCAAGTTTAAATATGATATAAACTTAATGCCAATGCATTAGCTAGACACTATTATTCAAACTTTTTTAATCCGATGACAGCATAGCTGTTCTTTTTGAGTTATCCGATTTTTAAGTAAATTATAGTATGATTCTTTTTGCTTTGTTTACGGGTCAGAAAATTATTTTGCACTATACCTAACACATGTTATATCGTCCGTAAAATACGAGACCCAATGAATTTGACTGACATTAACTGATTGTTTTTGACACATAACAGAGAGATGGGACCGTGCATTGTATTCATTCATAAAATAAAAACCTAAAACTAATGTATAGAAAAAACCAAATATAAAAGCTTGTACGTACCTTGCTTAGAACTAGTTTACTCAGGATTTCTTCAAAATTTATACACTACTTTATAAGGCGGACGCAGAACAGCTAACCTTCATTAAAATAATTTCTAGATAAATGTCTTACTATCTTATAAGGAAAAAGGAAGGTGAGTTATCATTTTGTTCTTGAAAATTGTTATTTATAACGCTTATTTTATATAAAATGAAAAAAATAACTACTAATATTATTATTACTATTAAACTTACCAGGTTTTATTACGTACTAGAGTTCTTACAACTTTTATTGCACATATTGATCACATAATTCAAACGTTTTTAGAACCTTGTACCACAAGAATGAAACATCATTAGTGCTCACATTAATTGTGTTCTAGCCTTTCCTAATTACTTATAATATTTATTTATTTCTTGAATGTTCCAATCTAACCTTTTCATTGTAACATAATATAAATCATAATGTGAATTTCTATAAAAAAATCCATCATGACATCTCATCTCATACATTTGGATTATGTTCTGAGAACAGTCCCCATGATCATGTGCTATAGATGAGTTTTTGGTTGGAATTTGTGCTTCAGTGTAAAGATAACCTCTAATACCTTATTGTCTGTGATGTTAAGTGCAAGAGGAAGAAATCCAAACACTTATCACATGGGTCAGGTTATTCCCAGCAAGGGACCATATGTAGATTGAAATGATGTTCTTCTTAATGAGCTTTTACTGAGCCCAACATAAATAAAAAGAATTTCCCCAACACAATACATGAAACAAAAACGATATGTTTTTAAGCTTCACATTAAAGTGCTTCTTAAAATATTGAGTGCCATGTAAACGCATGTGACCTATGCAAGTGGTAAGAATTGTATGTATCTAATAAACTTACCTGTAAATTAGCCAGCCATTGTTGTACATATACATTCACAACGTTCAATACCTTCTTAGATGGACAAAATCACTTTTTACATTGAATATTGGGGTTGTGATGTTATATGGAACATTGGCAACAGGTAGCTCCATCATAAATCACCAAATAAATTCTGTTGACCCCTAGTATGTTTGTGGCTATGACATCTGATGTTATTACATTGTTGTCAGTTAGGCAAACACATTCTGAATAATCACTATTTGCAGAATCTATTATATGTATAATATGTGATTATCTCATGATATTCCTCCACACGAAAACTATTACATGTGATAACCTAGATATTCATCCATCGATTAAGATGCAACGATGGCAAATTGTATGTAACATTAGATCTTCAGTGTTACAATTAATAAATATTTATATTGTTTTTATTTTATTTTTTGATTTACAGGCTATACATGAATGAGTAATGGAAAAGACATTGTAATTATTTTACAAACAAACTGCATCAAGTTTGGTAAGAAAGAACTGAATCAAGAATGGACTGAATTAATGACATCGATTTAGCAACTTAAACCAAGTGAGATTATTAATGAAATGTTATATGTATATTTAGATTGTAATTATTAATGTAGAAATGTCCTTGTTATCATTACCTCAAGAATTGTTAATTCTCATAATCAGACAACTTGATTATAAATCAATTTCTAATTTATACCAGACATGTACTTATTTTGGTCATGTAATATTAAACTCTAACATAAAATGTCTAAATTTGTCACTATCACCTGTGTCTGCAGTCAAAACTTTTAGGGATCCAGCCTTTTTAGGTATTGCTAGGAATTTAGAAGATCTAAGTTTGTCTACTTTGCAAGATCTCACAAAGACTACTTTATCTAATATAGCTAAGAAATTTGTTAACTTAAGAACATTAGATGTTACTTTTACACCCATCACAATTGGAGATTTGTTACAGTTATATAAATATTGGCCTTGTTTGAAAAATCTAGCATTCGACTTAATCTATCATGGAAACAATAATTTCTCAATTAAACAGCTCAATGCATGTAAAAAGTTATTTGAGAGTCTAGAAAATGTAGAACTAGTTATTTATGTAAGAAAAGTATTACCTTCCTATTATGAATGTTTGCAAGTAATCTCAAATGTTAAATTGTTAAAGAGTTTAAAAATTACCATAATAGTTGTTGATCAGTGGTGCAGTTGGCCGTCATCTTTGCTGGATTACGAGTCAACGTTAGAAATACCGTTTTTGTTTTTAGATATACATTGTCCCTGTACGTGTAGTAATTTTAAATACAATTTTAGTCAAGCTCAATTAGATAATTGTGAGTGTGTAGTCATAGATTTTAATAAGGAAGACAAGGCGTTCAATCGCCAAATATTTGTTACCAAAGTTTTTGAGAACTTTTTTTTTAATAATTTTGGTGAAAAGGAAATGAAAATAAGTCGATGTGAAAAGTCTATAGTTCTGCAAAGAGGAGTTATATTCGTTTGGCATAAGAAGTATACGGAATTCAATGACACATTTTTCTTTGACTTTTTAAAACAAGTCAAATCATACTTTCCTATAAAAATTAAGTCTGATGAAGAGCGCATTCGTGATTCTAGTCATTCTTGGTTCTATCACAATATTATTCCAGACGAATCGGATTCCACAGACCCTCCTCTTCTCAAAAAACCTCGAAAAGGTCTTGTTCACGTTTCTTTAAAAGACGCGTATTTCAGGAATGATAACATGTCAACGATAAGTGTTTCATTAGGTTCCGATTCTCGAGTTTCGTTAAAAATAGAACCTCAATTAAATTTCTTGCAACATGTGACATATCTCCAATTTCTAGATCATATTTGTTTCTGTAGAGATTTTTTTAATACTGTATTTAGTTGTTGTAAAAAGTTAACTACCCTAGATGTTAATGTGTCGAGATTCCAGAGAAATATTTATCAACAAATTTCTAGTTCAATGAAGTATAGTAAGTCGCTAAAGAACTTTAGGTTAGTCGAACGTGATATTAATTACTGTAGGTTATTTGAAGGATTGTCTGAATGTGTGACTCTAGAGAATTTAATATTTGTTGATGGTGGTAAAAAAGAAAATATTAGTGAATCGAATTTCTGTCTAGAAAAATTATGTAATTTATATAATTTAGGAATTTACGGGCCCATGCCTGTGCTAAGGAGAAAAAGGCTTCAAGCCTACATCAAAGAGTTGAAGAAAAAAACTGACAGACCTTATTTACGAGTAGACATAAAGGAAAGATGTGTATGTGACGCTTATTGCTACAGAATATTTGAAATTCAATAAAACATGAATAAATAATTATTAAATTTATTTTTATGCTATATTGACTTTTCTATTTTGCTAATTTACAATATTTAGACATTTTTGTAAATACTAAAGATAGGATACCTAAGCAAACACAGCCTCCGCACACATATGACAACACCCCTCTGTAGTAATGCGGACAATTAATGACCTTCTCACATTTGCTGCAATAGAAAATAGAATCAGTGAGTCAGATAATACGAGTAATACATACATACACATCACGCCTGATTCCCTGTAGAGGGGTAGGCAAAGGTCACGGATCCCCATCTGTGCCGATCCTGATAAACCACTTTTGCTTCATTGACACTCATACACCTCCTCATACACAATCGCCGGTTATAAGTATTACAACGCCACCCTTTTTCAATATGGTAATATAATAATATATACACTTATTAAGTAAGGGTACCTGGTGCATTATGTGGTAACTGGTGAAAATTGGGATTCGAGGATTTGATCAACAAGTCCTCAATTGAAGTATATAGGTGGACATAAGTTCAGGTACACCTTTAGTAATATTTTAATCATGCGAATTTTATGCCATATTATTAACAAGTAACTTGCCAATTGCTTAGTGTTATTCATCCACCCTTAGTCCCGTTGTCGCCTTTAATGACAGAGATGTAGAGCAATATTTTTCTGTTTTTTATTTATTTCATTAAATCTCAACAGATTATTTTAAAATCGTGTTCTTTCTACACAGATAAGGTACATACATCTTACACAATAGTAATAGTGCTTCCTGAAAATATATCACAATTAAACTTACAAGTCCTCAATAATGACAACTGCAACTCCTGTGATCAATTTATCAGCAAAAGTTACAATGGCATATATTGTTGCCCCTTGATGTGAATGAGGACCAATAAGCGCAGCAGTCACGCAAAGGCTGGCTACCAATGTTATAGAACTTCCCGCTCCTGTTAAAATACAACACAATTGTAATTGTATGTTAAATAAAATAATATGAGTTATTTTAGATTAAGATTTGGTGTTTAAATCTATTTGAAAGTGAAATTTATGTATGTACATACCAAATTGGTAATTAATATAAATATTAAAATAGTGATATTAATAATAGTGTGACAAGGGAAATTTTCGGTTCGAAAGAGGATTTTGTGACATGGGTTGTAAAGGGTGAAAGGGACACGGTGAAGGAAAACACCGTGAGGAAACCTGCCTATCCCTCGCGATAGGGAGTAGCCAGTGCCTGTATATGGCGATACAGGTCACTACCTATCTCGTTGTGGGTTCTGTCTATCTAGTTAAACGCAGGCTATGAATGGCCCGTACCTAACATTCCTTCGAAATTTCGGAGATGGATCAAGCCTCTGACTACCCCGTCACAATAAAAAGAGTGTGTATACACTAGTCGTGAAGCGTATGTTTTTATGTAGAAAAGGGCATGTTACGATGTGTTGGACGTGTTATA